>BPLR01003611.1:0-87991 GCA_021605095.1 Caerostris extrusa | reverse complement strand
CTTTCAAAATATTTACTTTTCATATTTTTTTAAAAGCAAAATTTACATGTAATGAAGAGAACCACATGCAGCCCGTGGGCCACAGTCCAGCAATCCTGGCCTAGATACTATCCTAGGGTTCTCCGTAGATGCTCTCTGTCATCTAAATTACACAATTCAACAATATAATTCCCATAACTAATATGCAGAATTAGAATAACATACCTATGTTTAAAGGATACTACTCTCATGTCCATAAATTAAAGGATAATTCAGAATCACACAGAAATTGAACTCCAAAACTAAAGAATTTCACCTGTAGAATTATCACATCTTGAAAAAGAATATGCAAATTACAGGAAACCACCAGATGGCGCGGATAGTACGTCACAATGACGAGAGTGTAAGAGAGGGTATACAAGGAATGGTGGCAAAAAGTAAAATTGTTCACACAAGCGCTTTAAAAGCCTTTCAGTGCAATAACCGCATAGTTATGGCGCAAAGGAAGCATTTGGATGATTTTTACGTAGTAGGGTATCGGACGACTGGAATGTGGACGTACCCAGCTGCAAGTATCCGAGGAACTTGGAATCACCCAGAGTGTCATCTCAGGCTTTGGCAACGATTCCAAGATGATGGTAATGTGAGTAGATGTTGGCATAGGTCACCCCCGAGTTACAACGCCGAATGAGGACCGGTATTTGCAGTTACTGCAAAAGAAACAGACGGAGAATAGCATCAAAGACCTGTCTTGTCAGCTCTCTTCAGCTACCGGTACGACAGTTTCAAGAGCAGACCGTGTACAGACGCTTAGGGCACATTGTTCTATATGCTCGTAGGCCTGTCAGATGTGTTCCACTTACCGCAACTCACTGCCGCCAACGATTAATCTGGAGTAGAGAGCATTGTGGACACCGCAACAGTGGTCTTGTGTGATGTTTTTCCGACGAATTCAGTTTAGTTTACAGTCTGATTCTCGCCGGATTTTCATATGGCGAGCGCCGGGTACGTTACCAGGGGGAGAACACCATTGAACGACGCACCGTTACAGTGGTGCAGGATGGCTCGTTTGGGGAGGAATTATTCTTGGTTCCAGAACTTGACCTGCATGTTTCAGAGTGTAACAATGACAGGCCACATCTATCGGGATGTCATTCTGGTGTAAAATAATACCACCATTTGTTTCAGGAGCGCCATTTCTGTTTTATGGATGACACGCACCCCGTCACTCACCATTTGACTTGACTGGCGTGAACGAGAATGCGCTCAATTGGAGAATATCACCCGTATGGATTGGACAGCGTACTCACCGGACTTGAATCCAATAGAGCATGTGTGGGATATGTTTGCGGCCGACGAGTACAGCCCGTCAACCGGAACTTCGGAGGGGCATTGCTTAATGAGTGATGTAATATTCCCTAAAGATCAGATTGATAATTTGATACTCAGCATGCCTAGGCGTTGCAAGGCCTGTATTGCATCGTCCGGGAGACATACTCCATATTAACCATCATACTAACCATGTTATACCTGTTTTTGTAAATAGGTTCTTTTTGAAATTTGCTCAGGGAGTTAAAATCGCAATTTTATTACTATGTCAAACATGTAGTATATTTTTGCTCTTTACCTTTTGTTTAATAAATAGACTTTAAAATAAGTAAAAACTAAGTAACAAATAAGTAGTAAGTTACAAATAAGTATAAGTAACTTCATGATCCTTAATTTATGGACATGGTTGTAGAATGTTGAAGAACACTTTTTTTTTGTCTCACTTTAAAAATTTGGGCTTAAGAATAGTAGATTGTTTAAGAATACTAGTTTTGTTATACTAAAATGTTTAAGTTTATTTTTACTATTTAAGGAACACAAGTTTAGTCACATTGGAATGTTTGAGAACAGTAATTTATTCTCATTAAAATTTGCGTTTAAGAATATTAGAATGTTTGGAATACTAGAGTCAAATAAATAAATTTTTCTTAAGAACACAAGTTTATTCACACTAAAATATGTATGTTTAAGAAAACTAGAATTTTTATCCACACTAGAATGTTTATGTTTAAGAATGTTGGAATACTTATGTGTAGAAGTAATCAGCTAGTTAATCGAGTATTGAAAATTGAATTCATTTAATGCTAAAATAAATGGTGCGGAATTTCTATTTTTGCAAATGTCTACAGACCGGTAAAATTTATGTAACGGAAGAAGATCTTATACGATAAATATTTTATTTAAATCTAAAGTGCACTTGAAGTCTTGGCATGGGCAGATAAAACATTTGCATTTACGCTAGCGAAAGACAAAAATATCGTGTTACCATCGATAATGCACTTTGATATCTTGCTTATTTTTTTGAGATTTCACAGCATCTGCGAAAGAAAGTTCGGAAAATTATTGTATTTATAGGTGGTCAGAGTAGAGGTTCTCAAATGTTTTGAAGTCGGAGCGCATTTTAAAAACCCATATATAAATAGGCCTTATTAGGGTCCTATAAATTAAAAGTTTTGTTTTTCGTGAAATAAATTTGTTCTTATACAACTTTTATTTGCATAAAATGCTTAATTACCAGCTTGTACCTTTTCACATACTTCTCTATGAATACTATTATCGTTACTTAAGATATATTATATTTATATTTGATAAAAAAAATTACATTAATTAAAGAACACCGAGGAATTGGTCTCCATCAGTGTTTATGAATCAATTAGAAAATAGTGCAGATAATAATTAAAAAAAAATTAATTAATAATTTTTTTGGAATATTCCCAAATTACATTATTTCCAAAGATTATATCAGTATCATTTAAAAGTAAATTTTCATCTAATTCAAAAAATTTTTGAAAAAAAAATACTTTATTTATTTATTGGAAAATGATTTTCGAATTAGATAAAAGTGCATCCATCTCGTTTTTGGTTTAAAAGTTGAGCAATCCAATTTAAGAATCGAGAAAATAATAAGGGAACAAAATAAGCTTCGAAAATGCTTGCTTGAATTAAATCTTCAAATCATTAAGAAAAAGACAAGAACACTAAATATTTTGAAACGCGAGTTTGAATCTAAATGAATTTTAACATATTAAAAGAGAGATTCGATCGCATTCTCTGAGAGAAAGCGAAATAATTAAAGCTTGCTGTACATATTTTAAAAATTCATTTCTTTTCAAAATAAGTTCATGATAATATTAAATGATTTTAGTTAAAGTTTTGTTGATTAAAGTTTAGTTTAGCAATACCCAGCATCCGCGACGGCATGCTGTCGCCCAGTTCCGACTTCTGACTGGCCAAGCGACTGGGTCTAGCAGAACATCTCCATCGCATTTAAATATTTTCGAATCCTGGTTGCCCTGTGGTTCAAAGTGACCCAATGAACAGAGACCACCTCCAGCGATGTGCGTACTTGACGGCGACTCGGAGACAGCGCTTTACTGGCGTGCGTGAGAGAACTCTTAAGGCAATGACTTCGGTCATCTGTGCATTTTCTGGACATTTATTCTTTTGTATTTTTTTCCCATGTTATTTTTGTTTTTATTACTATTTTTATTCTTCTTGTACTTGCCTTGCCATTGGAAATAAAAAAAAGTTTAAAGTAAGAACATCCCCTTCCCTCCTCCCAAAAAATATTGCTTAATTATTGTGTTAATTAATATGCTCAAAATAGGATTTCTTAAACTAATTGGTTTATTAAAATCCAGAAATAAAAAAAAATTCACTTAATTTTAATATAACTATGATGGCTAATTTTTTGAATTACAATTTGTTTTAAAATTTGTTAAATGATTAAGTGGTAATACAATATTTGCAAACATCAAATATTTTACAAGATTCAACATATATAAATAACAGACATAAACCAAAATATTTCGAAAACCTCTAAACAATTTGCTATTATTATAGATTTATGCAAGAGTTTTGAATAAGGAGATGGTATTTTATTTATTATCGTTAAAAATGCTTTTCGGGGCCCGATGGCCGACTGACTAGCGCTCTGGCGGTCGATGCAATAGGTTTCGGGTTTGATCCCGCTGGTGCTATAAATATTTGTAGTGGTTTGGAATCCACTTTTAAACCATATAGGCACTAGTCTAATACGGCTGTAGAGCGTTGAGCGTATTGCTGACAACTACCTGTGCCTACCCCGTAAAAAGAAAAACATCTCTGGTCTTGAATTCTGCCAGTAGACAGATGTCCTTGGCCCACTATGGGGGCTGTTGATGATGATGATGATGATGATGAAGAATGTTTTTCACCTTTACGTTTATGGCCTTCAAATTTTTAAATCGATTATTTTTATTCATAAGAAACAACTTTTTATAAAAATAATTTTTTGCTGTTACATTTTTTTGCCGTGTTCTTTAAATATTGTTGTTGTTCTAATAGAGCTGAAATTCAGAGACAGTTAATCTTTATGCCATAAGCAATGGCTGCACCGCTGTTACTTATTTAGCACTACACAGGGGACACGTGTAGCTTCAAGATATGCGATGTACGCGAGTCACACTACTCCACACAACGCTCTACGATCCTATTAGACAGGGGCCTACGGCTTAAAAGTGGATTCAGAATCACTACAAATATCAATGGCACAGCCGAGATTCGAACCCGTAACTTGTGGCATTGAGCGCTAGCTTCGGCCATCAGGCCCTTTAATTGAATTTAATTAGTATAAATTTAATTTTAATTGTATTTAATATAATATATTTATGTTTAATTAATTTTTATTAGGTTTCGGGTTCGTCGGGAGTCGTACCCAAAACCTGCGGTACTGTAGTACCCAGCGGCAGAGCTAACGACACGGCCATTAGGACCCCATTCTTTAAATGGGACTGGGATTCTTAAATGGGTTCACATAGTTTAAATTAATATGTTTTTTGAAATAAGATTTCAAATTTACATTAAAATTATTTATTCCTCAAAATATTCATACAATTGCTGATGTGTAATTTGCAATCCTAGACTCTATAGAGACTTAAATTCTTTTTGAGGAAGTAATATAAAGACCCAGTAACAAGCTCTTTTTGAGAATATTATAGAGACCTAGTAATAAGACCACTTTGAGAGTAATATAGAGACGTAGTATAAAAACCATTTTGAGAGTAATATATAAACTCTTTTATGAGACTTTTATAGTCTTTATGCTCTTTAGTATCAAGTCCATTTTGAGAAACTATTGTAGTCCTTAGCTATTTATAGTCTCCAGTATTAAGCATTTTTTTGCATTTAAAGTATAATAAAGTATAAGTATAATATAATATTTAATAAGTATAATAATAAAGTAAAGTATAAGTATAATATAAAGTATATAAAGTTTAATGTAGAGATATGGTATAACGACATTTTTGAGAAATAATATAGAGAACTTTATACAAGACCTTCTTAGTTTTTTATGCAAAAACATTTTTGAGTACACAATATTACAAGATACCTTATATAAGAGCATTTGAGTGTACAAGATTATAAAATACCTTATACAGGACTTTTTTTTTTTTAGGTTATAAAGACGTTTTTGAGAGTAATATAGAGACCTTTTGATAGTACTATACAGACTTTTTGAGAATAATATAGAGACCTGGTAAAAGACGTTTTTGGGAGTATTACAGAAACCTACTATTAAAATATTTTTGACAATAATATAAAGACTATTCTGAAAGCAATAAAGAAACTTAGTATAAAGATCTTTTCTTTACTTCCTAGTGTCTGTGAATCAAATCACTCAAAGGGCCCAGAGGCCACAGAATCACTTTTCATCTATAATCCAACTAAGTATGCTTAAAAGACTCCAAAGACGCGAGATATTTGTAGTGATCTCTCCTCTCTCACAGGTATTTGGAAAATGCACTGCCGAAAGGACTCGATGGCATGCAATATGACACTGCGAATGCACTGGAGGAATTCCTTTCGCACTGCCATATATCCAGAATTTTCATTAGTCCCCCAGGTCACTTAGTTACTGATGGCATGTCACAGGTATCTTCCACTTTAAGTGTCATCAGCTAACAGCAGAATACTTGGTTCTAATGAGACACAGTAGTGCAGCACTAAATTGATTAAATGGAAATGTTCGGTGAACAGTATATCTATGCACGATGTCTCGTAAATTACTTATTCAAAACGAATTGAAGCTATGAATTTCAAGAAAGAAATTTTCTTAGATTAATTTTAATCTTATTTTATAGTGGAAATCTTTAGATGTTCTTGAATTTTCATACATAAAATTACTTAGTTTAGCGTAAATATTCCTTCTAAGAAAATATCAATAGAAATATTTAATTAATTAAATACAAACCTACATATTTAAAATATATTTTGACTAATTTAAATGTTCATTTTTAATGTTTGTTTGGAGTAATTTTTCTTGTTCATTAAATACAAATAAAAATAGTGAGATGATGAAATTTAAATGATTTTAGATGATAATGTTAAATTAGTTCATCGTGCATACTGTAAATTTTCGAATATAAGCCAATCTCCATATAAAAAGTAAGATTGAGTTTTTTTTCAAAAAAATTATTATTAATATTAATTAATATTAAAATACAAAATTATAATTCTTTATACAAGTCCTTTTTAAGTGTACAAGATGCTTTATAGAAGACTTTTTTTTGTTACTATAGAGACCTTTATACAAGACCTTTTGAGCGTATGACATTACAAAGATATTTTATACAAGACTTTTTGAGTTATAAAGACGTTTTAGAGAGTAATACAGAGATCTTGTATAAAGACCTCTATTAGAGTAATATAGAGACCTAGTATCAAACCCTTTTGAGAGTAACATAAAGACCTGGTATCAAGCCATTTTGAGAATAATATAGAGACCTAATAAAAAGATCTTTTTGAGAATATTATAGAGACATAGTATTAAAAATTTTTGAGAGTAATATAGAGACTTAGCATAAAGACATTTTTGAGAGTAATAAAGAGTCCTTGTACAAATATCTTTCTTAGAGTAATAAAAAGAGACTTAGTATAAAGATCTTTTCATTACTACCTAGTATCTTTTGAATCAAATCATTCAAAGGGTCCCAAGGCCATGGAATCATGTTTCACCCATGATCTAACCAAATATGCATAAAAGATTGTAAAGACGCGAGATATTTGTAGTGATCTCTCCTCTCTGACAATATTTGGAAAATGCATTTGCCGAAAGGACTCGATGGCATGCAATATGACACTGAGAATGTACTGGAGGAATTCCTTTCGCACCCATCCAGAATTTTCATTAGTCCCCCCAGGTCACTTAGTTACTGATGGCATGTCACTGGTATCTTTCCACGGTAAGTCTCAGCTATCAGCAGAATACTTTGATTCTAATGAGACACAGTAGTGCGGCACTAAATTGGATTTATGGATTGAAATGTTCATTGAATAGTATATCTGATGCACGATGTCTCGTAAATTACTTATTCAAAATGAAGCTATGAATTTCAATTATTTTCTATCTTAATTTTATTTTATTTTTTGATTTTTGAGAGGTAGTGAAATCTTTAAAATTTTCTTAGAATGTTCTTGAATTTTCATAAGAAAAGTTATTAGAGTTTATCCTAAATAATCATTATCAGAAAATCTGAATAGAAATTATTAATTAAATAAATGCAAACATACATATTTCAAATACGTTTTGACTAATTTAGTTGTTCATTTTAATATTTATTTGACAGTAATTTTTCTTGTTCTTTAAATACAAATAAAAGTAGAGACATGACGAAATTTAAATGATTTTAGATGATAATGTTAAATTAGTGCTATGCATTGTGTATACTGTAAATTTTCAAATATAAGCCAATCTGTATACAAACCGAGATTGAGGTTTTTTTTTTTCAAAAAATTATTCTTAATATTAATTAATATTAAAATTAATATTAAAGTAAATTGGAATTAAAGTATATCTTTTATACAAGAGCTTACAAGATCCATTTTTGAGTTATAAAGACGTTTCTGAGAGTAATATAGAGACATAGTATCAAGACCTTTTAAAAGTAATAAAAAGACCTAGTATAAACCCTTTTAAAAATATTATAGAGACCTTTTTGGTAAAAAAGATCTTTTTGAGAGTATTATAAGACTCAATATTAAAATCCTTTTGAGAATAATAATTTAAAGACATAGTATTAAAACTTTTTGAAGAGTAATATAAAGACAAGTATAAAGAACTTTTTGAAAGTAATAAAATGCCCTAGAATAAATAACTTTTTGAGAGTAATAAAGAAACTTAGTATAAAGATCTTTTCTTTACTGCCTAGTGTCTTTTGAATCAAATCACTCAAAAGTGCCCAGATGCCATAGAATCACGTTCCACCTATGATCCAACCAAATATGCATAAAAGACTCTAAAGACGCGAGATATCTGCAGTGATGTCTCCTCTCTGTCAGGTATTTGGAAAATGCATTGCCGAAAGGACTCGATGTCGTGCAATATGACACTGAATGTAGGAGGAATTCCTTTCGCACTGCCATCCAGAGTTTTCATGAGTCCCCCAGGTCACTTGGTTACTGATGGGTACCTTTCCTGGATAGGAAAGATACCTTGACATTGTGACATTCTGCTGATACCTCTCAGCTATCAGCAGAATACTTGATTCTAATAAGACACAGTGGTGCGGCACTAAAGTGGATTTATGGATTGAAATGTTCGGTGAACAGTGTATGTGAGCACGATGTCTCTTAAATTGCTTATTCCAAACGTGTTGAAGCTATGAATTTCAAGAGCAAAATTTTCCAGATTTTTTTCAGTTATAAAGACGTTTTTTTGAGTAATATAGAGACCTTATATAAAAACCTCGATTAAAGTAATAGAGCTCTTTTTGAGAGTAATATAAAGGCCTTTTGAGAATAATATAGAGACCTAGTATAAAAACTATTTTGAGAGTAATCTATATAATCATATTAACCACTTAGAGAGTAATATAGAGACCTTTATACAAGACCTTTATTGTCTTTACCAAAGAGTATATCTTGTAACAAGCCCTTTCGAGCATGCAGTATAAAGTGTAATTAAAAAGTAAAGAATAAGTATATATGAAGTATAAAGTGTAAGTATAAAGTATAATGTAGATTTCTAGTATAAAAAAATTTTTGAGAGTAATAGAGTCCTTTATAATTCTTTATACAAGACCTTTTTGTGAATACAGGATTACTAGATAATTTATATAAGACTTTTTTGAGTTATAAAGATATTTTTGAGAGTAATATAGTAACCTTGTATAAAGACCTTTATGAGAGTAATATAGAGACCTAATACCAAGCCCTTTTTTGAGAGTAATATAAAGACCTAGTATCAAGACCTTTTTTGAGAATAACATATAGGCCTATTAAAAAGAACATTTGGGAGTATTATAGAGATCTAAATTCTTTTTGAGAGTAATAAAGTGTCCTAGTATAAATACCTTTGTGAGAGTAATAAAAGACTTAGTATAAAGATCTTTTCATTTCTGCCTAGTGCCTTTGAATCAAATCACTCAAAGGGTCCAGAGGCCATAGAATCACGCTTCACCTATGATCCAACCAAATATGCTTAAAAGACTCTAAAGACACGAGATATTTGTAGTGATCTCTCCTGTGTCACAGGTATTTGGAAAATGCATTGCCGAAAGGACTCGATGGCATGCAATATGACACCGAGAATGTATTGGAGGAATTCCTTTCGCACTGTCATCCAGAAATTTTCATGAGTCCTCCAGGTCACTTAGTTACTGATGGCATGCCACAGGTATCTTCTCATGTAACGCTAAATCTCATCAGCTATCAGCAGAATGCCTGATTCTAATGAGACACAGTAGTGCAGAACATGGACAGAACATGAGAAAATTTGACAGAACTTGGAGAATGATTTTATGCTATCCCTTTTGTTGTAAGTGGCCACGAGATGGTGCTGCAGTATATCAACTTCTATACCCGTTGATCCAATCGCTATGAAAATTCGTAATAACATGTATTCGAGTAGGGAAGATAATATATCTTATATTTTTTTTTTTTTCTGACCTTAAACTCTCTTAGAAATAATATGTTCAATGATAGTGTAAGCAATAACTTTAATATCCATGAAGATAATCACGAGTTCTAAAAAGTTTATAAGACATTGAGAAGTGAGAAAACTTTGGTCTTAATTATAAATATTTAATTTTCCATTTAGATAAATATTTCCTAGGAACTATTTGAGCTTGTTAAAAAAAATAAATTATTTACATAATTAAATGAGGAATTAAGTATACAAAAATAAGTCAATTGAGCATTAATTGAAGAAAAACCCTGTTTTCTTATGGCGTAAACTCAGGATAGTTTTCATGATTAAAGGATGTGCAAGAATATATATGTTATATTGTCATAATAACATCTGGTTAGGTTTGTCTGGTGGTTATCCGATAGTCGACGTCTTCCTGCCTTAGCTTCCAAGCTAGTGTCGGCAGATTTGAAACAATCCCTACTGATTTTTCTCTCACCGTAAAGTTCGTTGAGATTGCGAAATGACTGCACTGCTTTCCATCCTTTCTCAAAGTGGTACAGTATAATATGACGAATATGAGTATGATTAACGGCAGGCATTTTTATAGTCTAAAAGTAGAAGGGTATATTCATTCACAAATATTTGATTCATAAATTTTTGATAAATGAAATAAAAACTATCAAGTGATTCCGAAATATTACATCAGGTATGTTCTTTGTTTTATAAAAATTCCAGCACCATAACTTTGCATTTAATGAAATGTACCATTACAAGTCAAGTTCAACAGCAATATCATAATGTGTTGTTTATGTTTCTAATAGTATACGAGTTCTTTATTTTTTTGAATCGAAGATATAGCCGTTCATATAAAGATTATTTTTATATTCTAAGCATTTCAAACTCAAATCAGGAGAAATTGGTATTCTCTCTGCACACAATTTATTCTTTACGAAAGCATAAAATATTTGCCTTCATAGAAGGCGGCTACGTGAAATTGGCGAATGACTACTCACATAAAACATGTTTCGAATTCCTAATTTTTTTTTCTTGATAAAAACGTTTTTATTTTGAAAAAAAAAAGTTTTTTTTTTTCAAAATGAAAAAGAGAGATCACAACGAATGCCAAATAAACCTTGTTTGAGAAACAATAACTATCCGATGAATATAAGATAGAACATGAAATGCATCAGCAACATTGTGGTACTATTTATGTATAGCTTTTCATGATGAAAATAAATCCTACTGAAAATGATGCACTTGTTTTCATCTGTTTATCCATATCGTGATAACAATTTCATACAAGAGAAGGTATAATGGCAATTTTTAACGATGTTGAATACAAGTGGATTGAACAAATTTAAATGATAGTAGTTGGACCAAAAATACAACGTCTGAATGTTAATATTGATTCAAGGTGTAAATACAAAATGCTATCTTTGAAAGCCGTGTAAGTCCGTTTTTGATAAAAAGTTAGTTAATGATAACAATGTGTGAAATCTGCTATGAGCTTTTATCTATAAATTGCTCTAAAAAATCCCTCAAAATTTTCATCTTTTTGTCAATATAAATTTACATAGTTTATGGAATTACAAATATAATTACTTTGAAAATGATGAAGTCCACTTTCTGTACAGACATAATATTTAGTTCAAACATTATGCTACATAATTTCTCTATTCCATTTTTATATGTGTAGAAACACTATTAATGACATAAAAATTTTCTTTCGTTAGCTGAATTTTGTTGTTTGTTTCTGAATCATTGTCGGAGGAGGACGATGTTTCAGAAAAACATTTTGTATGTTTTTATGTATATATGTACATAAATATATAATTGAAATAAATTATTATTATTATTATTAGTAATAAATTATTATTATTATTAATAATAAATTATTATTATTAAATTCTTCTTATTATTAATAATAAATTATTATTATTATTATTATTATTCATTGGCATTCTTCAATATCTGCAATGTCAAACAATCACAATATTTGTTTTTAGAACTTCTTTTATTGTTTTTAATTTTTGGCATACAATTTGAGATTTTCAATTTCAATAAGTAAATTTTTGTTAATAATATAATGAATGTCTTAGAAAGATTTAATTTTTTTATCAATTTGTGTTGACATTTTTCCTTACTTAAAGAAAAATAATCTCTGTTTATAAATTTATTACCATCAAAATATTAAAAAAAAAACTGTTTCCGAAACTCAAAACATCTTTCTAAAAAACCGAAAACTCGTTAAATCATCGACCGAACAAGAGATTTAGCTAATTGAATGCTAATTAGCTAATTAACACATGAATGAATCTTTTTCTGTAAACATCTTAACTTTTGAGCCATTGCCAAGAGTTATAACTTTGATGAAAGCGGATATTTCGGGAGCTCCTTCTTTAATTTCCATAAATCTTTAAAATATTAAAAGGAGAGCTACCAGAGAAAGGAATAAGTAATTGGGAAACGTTTTTTTGCATTCCAGTAGTTAATAAATTTGATGAGTATTGGAAAACAATATTTTTCTTAATATTGGTAAGTGCAAGAATTCTTTTTTTTTTTTTTTTTCAAGGCATTTCAAGTAGGTAATGTAGTGTTTTTTGGAATTAAACTTTTGAAATGCTTAACAATTTTTTTATTGATTTGTAAACTTTTGCGTTAATTGCAAATTTAAAAAAAAAAATCCATTTAATATGTTTTTCTTATACTCCTACTTATTGTTCTACTTGATGATTAAAAATAAACAGAAGTTCAAATAAATTAAATTGATAATGGTTGTATCTAAAAATAAAAACATATGGATGTTTACGAAAACGTAAAATAAGTGTTTACGAAACGGAACATACACACACACACATATATATATATATAACATATATATGTGTATATATGTGTGCGTATATGTGTATATATAAATATATATGTGTTTGAACAGAAGTTCAAATAATATACCAACCACTATTACTAATCATTATTATTTATCGATATATTCAGAGTAAGTTTTTGATTACACTTAATTCATTGGAATGATTCAACCCTTAATTCATGAGAATGATTCAATCCTTTTCATGAGAATGATTCAACCCCTTAATTCATGAGAATGATTCAACCCTTAATTCATGAGAATGATTCAACCCTTAATTCATGAGAATGATGGCCCTTGAAATTATCAATCAAATACCTAAAGATGCGGTTCAAATTTATACAGATGGCAGCCAGAGTGACCAAGGCTATTCTGGTAGTGGCATCTGCAGTAGACTTTACTATTACATTTGTACTTAATATTTCTAATTCCTGCTCTGTGTTCAAATCCGATCTGATCGCTATCGAGAGAGTCCTGAGCTATGTTGAGAATATTGTTGAACCTGATTTTGTGGATACAGAGATACTTACTGACAATTGGTTTTTAATTCAAAATCTAAGTAACTGGACAAACGTTGAAGACAGGGTTTGCATTTCCATCCTTAAATTGCTCTCTAGGCTTTCAGTCAATTCCAAGCTGCACATCCAATGGATTTCTTTTCATGTCAGTATCAATGGCAACGAGATTGAGGATTCTTTAGTAGAGTTATTTTTTCTGAAACTTCCCAGTTCGATCTTTACTGTTCTATTTGATAATTAAAAATAAATTAAACAGTGGTTGGTATATTATTTGAACTTGATTCAATATGTTCAGCGTAATTCATGGGACCCCTCAACCCTTAATTCATGGGACATATGACCCTGGAAACTATCAATCAAATACCTAAAGATGCTGTTCAAATTTATACTGCAGAAAGAATGACCAAAGATACTGTTACATTTAGATTTAATATTAGAAATGCTAATTCCTGCTCTGTGTTCAGATCCGAACTGATCGCTGAGAAGCTTGAGCTACGTTCAAAATTTTGTTCATATATGGATACTTACTGACAGCCGATCCTAATAACTGGACAAATAATGGATACAGAGCTGGTATTGCCATCCTTAAATTGCTTTCTAGACTTATAGTCAATTCCGAGGTGCGCATCCAATGGATTTCTTCACGTGTCGGCATTATTGGCAATAAGATTGTGGATTCTCAAGAAAAGGTTGTTTCTTCGAAGACTTGCCAGCAAGTTTGGTTTGGTTTGTCATTCTACGATTATTTTGTGCACATTTTAGGCTAATTAGACAATGGACCTACTGTTTAACGTGGATTCTGAATCATTAACAAACATCCATGCCACCTTCAAGATTCGAACCTGATGTATCAAAGACCAGAGCGCTAGACAATCGACCATCAGGCCCGCCTTCCCAGTCAGATTTGCTTCGCAGTTATAGTGAAGTGTTCTCCGAGTCTCAGAAGACAATTAAGGATTTCTGGAATGTCCCTTCGGTACATAACAGGTACTTGAGAGATCGCAGAGATGGTGGTGCCCTGCGTTTTGCGGGTCATAAAAGCCAATATACTTGCTTATCACGTTTTGCCAGTGGACACTTGAGGATCTCATCTATAAACAAGGACAGAAGATTTTTGGACCTGTATCGTCTTTCTCATATTTTAAACTGTCTTGGTTTTATATTGAACGAGGATTTTTCTGAACATCTTCTATTCTTGGAATTTTTAGAGGTCTATGGACTTATGGATTTGGTGTAATAGCTGGACCTTGTCAGTTTTCAAATTAATTATTTCAGTGATTAAAATTTCTTAATTAAAATTTCTCAAATTTCTTAGTTTCATGAATTTTATAAATTTTAAATCAGAAATGTCATGAATTTCACAAATTTTTTAAATTACGAATTTCATAAATTTCTTAACATTTTTTATCTCAGGAATTTCATGAGTTTTACATTAAATTATGAATTTTTCTTTCATGAATTTCATTAAAATCTGAATTCAAGCATTTTTTTATTATTTTATGTCTATTAGATTCTGATAAAGATGTTTCATCAGATTCACATTTCTGTTGACTTCACAGACTTTCTTCCAGAACAATATAATATTTATCTTCTCCTTTATTGACATTACATCCTTGTACAGTAATGAACCTCCAACACAACATCTCTCCCCTCTGTCTCGCTCCAATGCCAATCTCTTCCAGTTAATAATTTTCAGTTGTCTAAGATCCTCTTTGACACCATCCATCCACCTTTCCCTCGGTCTTCCTCTCTTCCTATTGTTGAACAATTTGCATATCATAATCCTTTTAATGATGTTTCCCTCATCTCTGCTATGTACATGTCCGCGTCAGCGGATTTTTGTGATTTGATGTATTTCACAATGTCTCTAATTTTTAATTAGGTGTTCAATTTCTTTGTTGGGTCTTCTGATTCAGATACCTTTGTAAACTCTTTGTCCAAAGATTTTTCTCAAAATTTTCCTCTCAAAGGCCCTGATGTATTCCAAGTTCTTAGCGTTTAATGTCCAAGTTTCTTCAGCATACTATACCAGAAATCAAAAGTTTTGTCTTTATGAAATAAATCTGTTGTTATACTACTTTTTATTTGAGTAAAATGCTCGATTACCAGCTTGTACACCTTCACATATTTCTCTATGGATACTAGTGTCATTACTTAAAATAGTTCCCAGTTATATAATATTTATACTTGATAAAAAATTACATTTATTAAAAGAACACTAAAGAATTGGTTTCCATTCATGATTATGAACAAATTGAAAAAGAGTACAGATAAATAATACTTTTTCAGAATATTCCCAAATTACATTATTTCAAAAGATTACATCAGTATCAGTTAAAATAAATTTTTTTCTAATTTAAAAAATATATATACATATAAAATATTGAAAAAAGTACTTTATTTATTTATTGGAAAATGATTTTCCGAATTAGATAAAAAGTGCATCCATCTTGTTTTTTGGTTTAAAAGCTGAGCAATCCAATTTAAGAAACGAGAAAATAATAAGGGAACAAAATAAGCTTTGAAATTGCTTGCTTGCATTAAATCTTCAAGTCATTAAGAAAAGAGTAGAATACTAAATATTTTTGAAACGTGAGTTTGAATCTAAAGGAGTTTTAACAAATTAAAAAGAAGAGATGCGATCTCCTTCTCTTAGAAAGCGAAATAATTACTTGTTTGTTATACATATTTCAAAAAATTCATTTATCTTCAAAATAAGTTCGTGATCATATTAAATGCCTTTAGTTCTTAGTAGTTTAGTTTAGTTAAATGCTTTTAGTTTTCCAAAAAAAATGCTTAATTATTATGCTCAAAATAGGATTTCGTTAGCAAATTGGTTTATTAAAATTCAGAAACAAAAACAATTTCACTTAATTTTCATATAACTAACACATCACTAAATATGTCTCCGGTCTAGCTAAGAAAAACAAATTTTTTTTAGAAATTCGACGTTATTCGCCAACATACTTTCGAGTAATACATTAATTTCAACTCTCTTCTAACTTTTCGATATCATTTTTGTAGAACGATTTATTTTTGCACTTAAAACAGGCCAATCAAGCCAAACAGCAATCACTTCTTTATTTGAGGCAAATTTCTTTCCCGGAGCATCTTTTTGATGTCTGCAAAAAGCCAATACTCACTGGGGACCAGATCTGAAGAGTACGGTGGGTGGAGAAGCAATTCGAAGCGTAATTCATTCAATATTAACCATAGTTTTCATCATGTGACACGTGGCATTGTCTTGGCGAAAGCACTTTTTTTTTTCTTAATTTATTCACTCAGTAGATCCAATAATGACATGTAATATTCGCTATTGACAGTATTATCTTTCCCAAGATAGTAGATGAACAAAATATCATGTGTGCTCAAAAATGAGAATGCCATAACCTTTCCTGCTGATGTTTGAGTTTTTGCTCGCTTTGGATGAGTTTTACTGGCTGCTGTCCACTCAGCTGACGATCATTTTGATTCAAGTGTGTAGTAGAATCCATGCCACATACCAACGGAAATTTTTTTTATTTCACTTGAACAGTTCCACACAGCGCTCTGAATCGTCGACGCGTTGTTGTTTGTCCGGTGTGAGCAAACGCGGCATCCACTTCGAAAGCAACTTCCAACTATCCAGAAATCATATGGGTCTGTCAACAGTATTGCCATATATGTGCCACACCGGAGATTTATTGAGTGACGATGGCTAATCTTTTAAATTAAAATTTCTTAATAATTAAGTGGTGATATAATATTTGCAAAACACAAAATATTTTACAAGATTCATTTAATATTTTGATATCACTTTCAATTTCAAAACTTTATTAAATTAGGTTTTTTTTAATTTTCACGAATTTCATTAAATCACGAAATTTATGAAATTAATTATATCGGAAAATTCATGAATTTCAGAATCTTCATTAAATCAATTAATGAAGATCCTGTGCCAGAAGATACATCAGCGGGATGCCATCAGCGGGACTCGAATTTCGAAACCTATGGTACCGTGCGCCAGAGCGCAAGCCACTCGGCCTATAGGCCCCCATTCTTTAAATGTGACTGATTGACTTCACCCAGTTTAAATTAGCATGTTTTTGAAAAAAGATTTCAAATTTAGATATAATCAAAATTATTTAATTCACAAAATTCTTATAAAACTGCAGATATAATTTACAATTTTTTAAAATTAGATCTAATCCCAATCTGTTTTAAAAAGTGTCCTTATTTTGAATCACAGTTTTATGTCCAAATCAACCGCTTTTAGAATTTTTAATTTTAAGTCAACTCTGTCGTTTAAACCCTATCCTATTCAAAAATTGAATAAAATGTCTTCACCGTTGAAAAAAATTTCATGTGACAAGCTAAAAGGAAAAGAAATACCGAAGAAAAGAAAACAAAAGAATTCTTGTGCAAAGTGTATAAAATAGATGTGACAGAAATGCCAACAGAAAATCCATCTGCATTGTCTGTACGTGAAATAAAAATCTATGTGTGGTTTGGAAACTCTTAGATGGATCACGAAGGAAAAAAAAATCATACGGATTTTTTTGACAATGTGCTGTTTATTTTGAATGTCTTATTCAGATAATTTTAAATGGTTCCCATTATTAAATGTCTGATGGCTTAACTAAAAGTGCTCGTCTTTAAAAAATATGTATAAGTAATTTTCCATAATCCATTCGATTTTCTGTTAGACCTGATATCAACTTCATTTATTGAGTGAAGGCAAGATTTATTGCATTTTTTTTATATTTTTGCAATAAATACATGGCGATACATCAGTAATGGGAGAAACTTTGAGATGTGATAAAGCTTATTAAAACATACATTTTTTGTATAGGAAGGAAGGATTAGAAATAACGCATTGAGTCCCAAACACTAAAATGGAGACACACAAAAAAAAAAAAAAAAAACTGTTTATTTGCAACATCATTGCAAAGTGCTTCTTTGATTCAATGTTTACAATAAATGATCGGAATTGCAGCCACCACAGTCATGCATGCTTGGTAGCGTCGAAGGAGTGATTGGCGAACTGTTCCAAAGATGTCAAGCATTTCGCAGCTGCAATGGATAAATCCTCAACTGAGTCAACTGGTGTATCTTAAATGTAGTCACAGTCGCAAACATAGAGTAAGATTAAAATAAATGGACAAATATTTCAAAATTAGAAAACTGAAATCTGTTCGTCAAATTTCAACTTATCATGTGTAAACATGATAAGTTGCATATACGCAACCCTACCGTCAACTGGACATCTACTGATTACTATGCTACATTGGATATCCATCATCATCACCTTTCCAGTCAAGTTGAGCGGCAAAATTCCATGGGTCGGGTCCACACTCCAGCCTTGGATCGTCGTCTTCTGGTGGATCGGTCGTACGAAGTTTTGTTTTTTCCCATGGGACTTGAACATATGGAGGCAAGGGATGACTAAAAACACTATCATACAGGCCACATGTTCTTCCACTGTGTGTTGAAAACCCTGCATCAATGCTCGTCCGAGCTCTCGTTGTATATTGAGCAATATTATTTCTCAAAGTCATTTAGTAAATCTCATCCATTATTTTGCAAAATTCTCCGTGCTCGGTACCCATATCAATATTGAAATCACCGGCCAATACTATTTTGTAATCACGATTTTTACTGTCCAAGCTCTCGTCAATGGCGTCGGTGATGTCATCGTCGCTCGATCCTGGTTTTGCATATAAAACGGCCACGCATACTTTTCTTTTAAAGTTTGCAATCAACACGTGAATCCCCAGATCTTGATTTGGAAACCTTTCAACGCTTTCTGCTAAGGGCTTAAGATAGTGTTTGATATAAATGGACACACCGCTCGGCCTTCACCGTGAAAGATCGCTTTATAAATGATGGTGACAAATGTAAACATTGTTTAATGAATGTTAAACAATGTTTATATTTGTCCATTGTTATATCCATGTTTACATTTGTCCATTCTTATATCCATGTTTACATTTTTCATTGTTATATCCATGTTTACATTTGTCCATTCTTATATCCATGTTTACATTTTTTCATTGTTATATCCATGTTTACATTTGTCCATTCATATCCATGTTTACATTTTTTTCATTGTTATTCCATGTTTACATTTGTACATCGTTGTAATTATTTGCTTGCTGCACTTTTTGGATTGCTCCAAGACCCCATAACCAGGACAACATCATGTTCACACATGATAATAAAATGCTTATAAGAGTTACTAGCCAGATGACTTGAAAATCATTATGTGATGGGTATCAATTGGCGCATTATGCCTAGCTTTTGCGAGAATTTTAAAACTGTTTTTGTGCTACAAAGTGTGTTTTCCGATCCTACCTTCCTATACAAAAAAAAAATTATGGTTTTGTAATCTGTACCACCTCCCAAAATTCGTCCTATGACCATTGAATAACCCTGTATTACTCGGGAATTATGATTTTAGATTCAAATATAAATCGACTTTTCTACGATTTGTCATTGTCACAAATAGTTCATTCGTACAATCATTCAATAAAAACATGTTTAAAGGCATAAGGAAAGTCCGAAATTCAATGTACTTAATTTACGTACTTCAATGTAAAACGCCTTTCAAGGAAATTCTTCTACTATTTTTGTTAAATAAAAAAACAATAATAATATACTACTTTCGGACAAAATGTTTTTTATAGATAATATTTTATACAGAGATGGGCCTTTCATATTCCCATATGAAAAACATTACTCTATTTTCCTAAAACCTAAATTTTTAAAGCATTTTTTATTGAAGCATAAAACGACTGAAAGCGACTATTTTAAGTTGAAATCGCCATTATTTCGTTGAAGATGCTTTTCGCAGGCACATACATCCCGAGAACTAATTCAATAATATTCGGACATCTTTCGGCATAAAGGGAATTCGCTTCCATATTCACGAATTGGGTCTTCTGGTGAAAGAAAGGAAATTACAGTTATGGCCCCTTTCCATCGGTCATAAACGAATAAACGAGATCGTAGGCAGGGTTTTATAGCTGTTTTTATGATAAGGCGTGACTGGAGAGCCCAACCATTCGCTGATATGTGTAAGCGGGACAAACAAAGCCAGTATCAACATCGTCGTCTTAGAAGTCTGGAAGTTAGCTTGTATACTATACATGGCTCGAGTAGTCTTTTGTAACTGCCTTCTCTCATTTGTAAAATGGCAGTCCTTTTGTGCTTCGTAAGATAAGCTGTGCAATCTAAATGTGCTCATATGTTGTTTCATTTATTTTGTTAATTATTGTGAAAAGAATTTATGTTATTTTTTAATCCTTAAAAATAATGTTTTATTAAGTATATTACAAAAGTAGCTATGGGGCCTGATGGCCGAGTGGCTAGCGCTCTGGCGCTCGGTACCACAGGTTTCGGACAGGAGGGTCCCGGCGGTGCCATGGATGCTTGTAGTGGTTCGGAATTCACTTTAAGCCCCAGTTAGGTCCTGCTCCAACATGATGTTTAAACTTAAGGTCCCGGTCTAACATGATCGTAGAGTGTTGCGGGGGTGTTGTTACTCCACGTCCGTAACTTATCTTCCAGATACACGCACCTCCTGGGTAGTGCTAAATGAGTAATAGTTGCCTATGGCATAAAGATTAACTTCTGTATTACCAGCTGCATTAGAAACAACAAAAGTAGCTCCCAGGAAATGAAAGGGGGAGTAAATGTCTTCAAAAGAAATTAAATTGAAGGTTAGCGAATTCAATGAGGATTGTAGTAGCATGTGTGAAGGCATCGTTAATCAGACTGTCTAGTGGGAGTTTTCCGGTTTCTCTCTCACACAACATGCAAATACGGGACAGTTAGTAATGGGACTTGTGAAAAAAGGCTCCTCCTTTCATCGATCGCGACCTGATTGCTAATTGGCTAGTGCTCAGGTCTTTGGAATCACAGACTTCAGGTTCCAATCCTGGCGGTGGCATTGATATTTGTCGGAAATTTGGTTCGAATCCACATTAAACTATAGGTCACGGTCTAATTATCCTGAAGTGTACACAAGATGACCGCAGAGCAACTAAGCCAAACCTGTCATTGACCGTCGGTCGATTGTTCGGGGATAAGTGGTACATAACCTACTGATATCCAACACCACCAACAAAATCAAGAATCCCGATTCTGTTGGTTGTCAAGTCAAGCCAAGAGATAACATGGCATGTTTGTTGTGGGTCAGACGGAGACACTCGGAGCAGGAACGGCTCTCTTGTCTCATATTTCCGTTACATAAATGCTGTCCAACAAGAATATAAGACCAGCGAGTCGTTCCTGTTCCGAGTGTCTCCGTCTGACCACAATAAACATGCCATATTATCTCTTGGCTTGGGGCCTGAATGGCGAAGTGTCCAGCGCTTGGTACCCCAGATTTCGGGTTCGAATCCCGGCGGTGTCATTGAGGTTTGTAGTGGTTCATAATCCACTTTAAGCAGTAGATCCCAGTCTCATATGACCGTAGAGCGTTACAAAGCCCAATCAGACTTCTTCTCACACACATCAATTCCAAACTGTAAAGGGGCCACTCAGCTCTAGGCACAATGATGTGGTGTGGAGTAGTAGTAGTAGTATAGGTCTCATATGACCTGTAGAGAAATTACAGAGCCCAATCAGACTTCTTCATTCCCAAACTGTGACCAATCAGACTTCTTCTCACATCATTCCCAAACTGTAAAGGGGCAACTCAGCTCTAGGCACAGTGATATAGTGTGGTGTAGTAGTAATAGTATCGCTTGGCTTCACTTGACAGCCTACAGAGTAGGAGTACTTGGTTTTGTTGGTGGTGTTGGATATCAGTGAGCTTTATGTTCCATTTATACACGAACAATTCACTGACGGTCGGTGGAAAGAGGTGACTATTCCACATGTTCTGTTACTAACTGTCACTTATTTGTATGTGCGTGAGAAAGCCGGAAAACTCCCTACCAGGCTTTCTGACTATAGATGCGACATATTTTTACACACACTGTCACAATCGCCATTGAATCTCTTCGTTTCTCAGATGCTGACAGTGGATCCGAAACTTCATACTAGTTGTGGACATTCATTGGTTTAAGTAGGGCACAACACTTAATACGTAAAAAAAAATAATAATAACGTAGATATGGATCTTAAACGGCGTCCAGGCGAGAAATAGAGACAAGCAAATTCTTCTTCTGACTGCTGAAACAAGCCCCATTATTACTGGCTGAGAGTGACAGCTAATCGAAAATGGCTTCCATGAGAAATCCATTTGATGCGCGGGAAATCCCTACTCTGGTTGGAGCGGTGCGAGACAGTTGATTTACTCCGAGGGTTTTGTCCATACTGTGAAAAACCGGTATTTTTTATTTTATTTCGACTGGCTGTTTTTTCCCACTTGTCTAGTTCTTACGTCTGGACACGGTTTTCAAGAAATCATAGTAAAGTCTCCGTATTCCAAACTCGATCGCAAGATCCACTCGTTTTCCAAATTACTAAATGCAACTTATGGCATCGATGGAATTGAAACACATAAAGAAATGCATTAAAAATAGTGAAAATATTAAAATATAGAAAACTTCAATTTAAAAATTAAAAGTTTTCTTATAAGTAATAAGCTAAAATCTTCAGCATATTAAAAAAAAAATATCCTGTACATTTTCCTAAGAACAAAAATGAAATAAATAATATAAATTACATAATTACATAAAAGACACATAAATTTATTTTATGTACCCTTTTTAAAATAAAAGTGCCATAAACTAAAACATTTTAGTTCATTAAGTACACTCCCAGATACTAAATTTTAAATCATGTTATGAATTAATGCATAATTTTAAAGCACATTTTGAAAAGAACTTAATTATTTTATTTTTTTTCGACCTGTTAAAAAAAATCTGTATTTATGGTATATGCATAAATAATCAAAATGAAACTTATGTATACCATAAGGATAAAAATTTTAAGAAAACTTTTTCGAATTAAACGTAGAAGATTCGAAAACTGTTCGCTGTAAATTTAAGAAAAAGGCTGAGATATTTCCATTTTTATAGTTCGTGTTTTTTTGCAGCTATAAATGAAATTGAAAAAAAAAAATTGAAATCTAATTTGATGAGTCACAATTTATTAGTTTTAATATGAAACAAATTCCAAATTGCATATTTTAAGAAATGTTATTTTCTTATCGAATATATATTTTAGCATGGTGTATTCAGAAAGAAACAAAATACTAATTTTTAAAATAAGTAAAAACTATACTTAAAAAATTGTTTTACTATGTTAACTATAAAAACTATGTTTTTAAAGCTTTTGCAAATAAAACTTTATTTGTTCTGATAATTGGTACAGATAACATTTTTAAGGGAAACTTTCTGTCCAAAGAAATGAAAATGTAAATTTTTAACACTCTAATGTTTGTTAAAATAAAAAAAAATATAGAGATAATTTTCTTTTACCAACCTTTTAAACGCTAACGTGTTAAGAATATTACTCAAAAATTAAATGAACTACACACTTAAAACCTCATTTTCACCCTTATCTTGCTTCAGGCCAACAGTTCCACTTTGCTTAACAGCCTCAAATATTAAATTTCTTTCCTTTTCGTATTCTCGCTAAAAACAAATATTTTTCATCTCATCATAATTTAATGAGCCTTTCTCATCTTTCAGTAATCTCGTCGAATGTTTATTCTCTGACACTTTTTGTAACATTTATCATTTATTATTACTTTTTACTACCCATATAAGTATAGGTATTGTTTTCAGGAAATATCATTAATCAGTGATGTTTCGTTTCCTTGACCATTTTAAATTATCAACATTTTCCCTAAAATCTGTGGCGGCCTGATGGCCATTTGACTTTGGTACCACAAACTTCAAATTCGAATCTTGGCGGTGGCATGGATGTTTGTGAGTGGTTCGGAAACCACATTAAACTGTAGGTCCTGGTCTAATTAGTCTAAAATGTGCACAAATGACCGTACAGCGACAAACCAAACCCTGAAATTTGTAATTTCTTTTTAAATTTCTTTCACATACTTTTTACACATTATATTTCTTTACATTTTCCATGGGACCTGATGTCCGAGTGGCCGGCGCTCGGTACCAAATTTTTGGTTCGAATCCCGGCTGTGCCATGAATGTATGTAGGTGTTCGGAATCCACTTTAAAGCGTAGGTCCTGGTCTAATAGGATCGTAGAGCGTTATGGCGGTAATGTTACTCGCATAGCATATATTCAAGCTATACCTGCCCCTGAGTAGTGCAAAATGAATAACAGCTGTGCAGCCTTTGCTTATGGAATAATGATAACTGTCTCTGTATTGCCAGCTGCATTAGAAAAAAAAAACGTTTACATTTTCCATCTTTGAAAACGTACCTACGAAAAAGGTTTTGCATAAAAGAAATTGAAGTAAACAGGTCAATAATCATATATTAAATTGAAAATGACAGTTGTTGTAATAATATACGGAGTCATCAAGTGAGAAATGTGTAGAGAAACGGAAAAGTAAGTTGATAACTTACAAATATAAGGAATTATTTTATTCATGAAAGTATGCATCCATATTGTTTCTACACTTTTGACATTTAAGCGGCAGGTTGTTCAGTGTGGTATAAAACTCTCGTGGACAACAATCAATGGATTCCTGGAAGGTCAGTTTTACAACATTGTCGGAATTGTTTTCCTATTAAAAAATTGTCCAAATTGAGGAAGAATTGGTTGTTGGAGAATTGAATTGGAGGCTAAGTCTGGTGAGTATGGAGGATGATGAAATTCCAACGCAGTAGAATCTTAACAAAGCTAAATTCTTGGTAAATCTTTCTCAAATTGGTTTTATTTCACATCTGGTTAATGAATAAGCGTATTTGTATATGTTTTATAAAGTATATATGCATATGTACTTCATAAAACATTTTTGTATCTGTTTTTATATTAAAAAATTGGAAAGAATTTGAAAAATGAAAAAAAAAAAAAAAAAATTAAAAAAAATTATGAACAAATTGGAAAAAAAAAAAAATTATGAAAAATGCAAAATTTGAAGAAAATTTATGAAAAAATAAAAAAATTATGAAAATATGGAAAACAATTTGAAAAAAAATAGAAAACAACACATTTATGAAAATAAAAAAAATATATTTAAAAACTAAAAAGTTTTTAAAAAATGGCAATTGAAATGAAAGAGTAAAATAATTATCTTTATTTTTTTTTTTAAATTTCTTATTAATAAAAACACACTACAATATAAACACAAAATTCCTTACCCTCATCTGATCTGAGAAGTCTGGAATTACTTGCTGAACGAGATACTGAAGAAATCTGGCAACTCACAATCACGACTTGACTTATGACGTAAATACAAACAAAACTCTACTCATCTGCTAACAATGACAAAGGGATAAAAGCTTTTATTTACTCTTCAGTTTTGAAGAAGGCTTATTTTTCTTTCGTTTGTTTTCGTTAAAGAAGAAAAATATTTAGTTTATCTTTCTTTAAACTTAAATAAATTCCGCGTCGTGCTTGTTGTGTCATAAGACAAATTATTTATTTGTATACACGCACTCTAATTAAATTTACTCATCTTATTAAAAGATCAATACATAAGTGATGAAAACAAATCATTTGTTGTTTATTTAAAATACACTTCTAATTTTTTTATGTTAGAAAATTAAGATAGGAAATTCAATCAAGTTTAATTTATCAAGTTCACTTAATTAACCAAAAAGGACATTCTATTTGTAAAAGCTGTAAAACAATTCATGAATTATTGTAATAAACATTGCAAACTTGTTAGGATTTACAGTTTTAGTATTAAGTAAAATGTTTTTTTCTTTTCTTTTTAGTATCCATATTTCAATCCAATTTGTAAGAATGTAATCATCTAGTTGATTTTTTTGTTTACGTAAAAAAATTTTACTGTTAATTTAAAAAAACTTTGATTGCAATATTTAATTCAATTTGAAAAAAAATTCAGCGACAATACATCTAAAATAAAGAAATAGTTTTGTTACATAGCATGGTATAAATTTTATTTTTAATACAACATTTGGATTTATTATCACAAAAAATTATTTTAAAAAATTAATTTATTTTTCTTTTATTATGAGATGAAAACATTGCTTCTCAAAAATGTTTACAAAATTAATTATTTAACATATTTTGAATATAGTAAAACATAAAATACCTTTGTATTTGTGGTCACTCACATTTTTTAATAAATTTGAACCACAAATTACGAATGACAATGTACATTTTTTATGACACAAATACTATTAATCTTTTATGCTTTTATAATCATCTTTTCTGTTTTTGGGATTACATACTTATTTTAACAAAATCTGGACCTGCAAATTAAGAATAACAATGTAAAGATTTTATGATACCAACACTATTCCTCTTTTATGCTTTTATATTCATCTTTTATGCTTTTATAATCATCTTTTTACTTTTTTTTGATCACATACATTTTTAACAAAATTTGAACCACAAATTAAGATTAACAATGTACATATTTTATGACAAAAACTATTCACCTTTTATGCTTTTATAATCATCTTTTCTGTTTTTTTTTTTTGTTTGTTTGTTTGCTTGATTTTTTGTGATCGCGTACAATTTTAACAAAATTTGAACAAATTACAAATTATAATGAACATATTTTATGACAAAAAACTATTCATTTTTATGCTTTTAATTATCTTTCTGCTCTTTTTGTGATCAAGTACATTTTTCAACAAAATTTGAACCACACATTTCGAATTATAATGACCATATTTTTATGACACAAAAACTATTCATCTTTTATGCTTTTATAATCATCTTTTCTGCTTTTTTATCACTTACATTTTTTAATAAAATTGAACCACAAATTAAGAATAACAGTGTATATATTTTATGACAAAAACGTTATTCATTTTTTTATGCTTTTATAATCATCCTTTCTGCTTTTTGAACATATATTTTGTAACAAAATTGAACTGCAAGTTAAGAATAACAATAGTTACTTTATTTTATAACAAATACTATTAATCTTTTCTTCTTTTTTTTTTTTTTGTGATCACTTACATTTTTAAACAAAATTTGAACTACAAATTAAGAATAACAGTATAAAGATTTTATAACAGAAACAATACTCACCTTTAATAATTTTATAATCATCTTTTCTGTGCTTATCTTATGTTTTGTGTAAAATTAATAATTTTCATTCGTTTATAATAGAATACTATAATTATTTTGGATTATAATCGACTATTTAAAAGATGTTTCAAAAATTGTATTTAATTTATTAATTTGATTCCTATAAACAAATTCTCAATTTGAGTTGTTTTTAATTGGCTTAAATGATTTTGTTTATTTTAATTGATAGAAAATTACTAATATAATTAAAGGTAATTTATCTTAATAAACATAAAATCAAAATAATTTACATCGGAACTGAACAATGTATTACTCATACTCATGGTTATTCGTATTTGGACATCTTCTACAGAATAAATAACTGCAATGTTTAACTAATTCAATAAAATAAATAAATAAAATATTTGGTTAATATCAACAATAATATAAACTGATTAACAATGAATATATTTTAACATACAATAGTATTCCTTTGTATTTGTGGTCATTCCCCCTTTTTAACAAAATTTGAATCCCAAATTAAGAATAACAATGTACATGTTTTAACATACAATAATATTCCGGTGTATTATATGTAAAACATACAATAGTATTCATGTATTTGCGGTCATTCATATTTCTTTTAGGGAAATTTGAACCCCAAATTATGAATAAAATGTGCAAACAATGTGTATTATGACACAAACACTATTCATCTTTTATACTTTTATGATCACGCATATTTTTTAACAAAATTGAGCCACAAATTAAGAATAACGGTGTAAAGATCTTATAACACAAACTATATTCACAACAATTCTCAATTTGAGTTGTTTCAATTGACTTAAACAATTGATAGTAAATTGCTATTGTAATTAAAGTTAATTTATCTTTATGAACATAAAAGAAATAATTTATATCGAAGCTGAACATTTACATCGGAACTGAACTATTTATTTGTTAAATATAACATACACATGACTATTTGTAATTGGTCATCTTGTATAGAATAAATAATTGCAATGCTAACTAATACAATAAAATCAATAAAGGAAATATTTGATTAATATAACAACAATATAAAATGATTAAAGGTTATATTATTATTATTAACAGTAAAGTGTTCTCATAAATATATTTAATCAAAGTTAATTTAAAAAACTCATTATAATATGTTCAAAATTTGTTTAGTTGTTTCAAATACATGAAAAGCATTTATAAGAGTAACATGATAACATATAATTCTTTTTAAATCGTAATCAATTATTGACCTTGTAAAAAGCATACTTGATTTTAAAAAATGATTGATATATAAATAATTGATACATAAAAGATTGATATATGAATGAATGATTGATATTGAATGCTATGATTGATATATGAATGAATGATTGATATTGAATGCTATGATTGATATATGAATGAATGATTGATATTGAATGCTATGATTGATATATGAATGATGATTGATATTGAATGCTATGATTGATATATGAATGAATGATTGATATTGAATGCTATGATTGATATATGAATGAATGTTTGATATTGAATGCTATGATTGAAATATTAAATAAAAATTATTAAATAAAATAATTGATATGAAAATGATTGATATATAAATAATTGATACATGAATGAATGATTAATATTGAATGCTATAATTGATACATTGAATAAAAATTATTGATATATGAAGGATTGATATATAAATAATTGATATATGAATGAATGATTGATTGATTTTGAATGATATTGATATTGAATGAATTATATATTGAATGATATGATTGATATATTGAACAAAAATGATTGATATAGGAATGATTGATCTAAAAATGATTGCACATCAAATACAATAAAAAATGGCAAAAATCACGCCTTTCTACAAAAAATTCAAGAAAATCTCATATCAATTTTTAATAAAACTTTTATTATTCTAACCTTTTTTATAAACTTCTTGTATATCATTAACTCTTTCTATACTTATTTATCTTTTAATCTTTTCCTCCAATCCTGCCAGAAACTGCTGCTTTTAATGTATAGACGTCCCTCTTTATTCGTCACTAGCACATTCTGTCAGTACAAGATAAAGACGTCTACCAGTCAGGTTAACGACATTTACATGGTGTCATTGAACCGCTCTATATATTTAATTTACCCAACAGGAAAATATTGATTAAGGCCCTCCTGACATCTGTACCAACACAATGGAGCCCGTTCTATTCATATCCTATTCTCTCCCCGTTCGGTCGAACTCAGTTTGTCCAAGTAGCTGGAGCAAAGGCCCGTGTTTGCTGGCAGATGGGCGATAGGCCCCTTCTAATGAGTTTCTGTCAAGATCCATTCTTAAGCAAATTTCCACATCAGCAAACGATTCCATCCGCGTGTCGATTGTCACCTCGGAAATGCGCTGTCTGTGTCAAGTCAACAAAACACAGAAATTAGGAAGGCGATAGGACTGGATGGAAAAGCCAGTTAACGTATATGAACATGTAATTGTGCTGAAACGCATACGTAGTGAATTAAACTATAGCTATAGTCCTGTGCGCTTTAAATTTAAACAAAATATTTACCGTATTAGATCTTCTGCCGTTACAGAAATTTTACCTTTGCAAACCCATTTGCAAAAACAGAAGTTACGCACCATTTATTTTAGCATTAAATGATTTCGAATTTTTAATAGTGATGAACTAAGCGATCGCTTCTTACACATAAAGTATTTGAGTTATTCGTGTTTAGTATTCGAATGTTTATGTTTAACATTCTAGTGTGACTAAACATTCTAGTCTTCTTAAACATAAACATCCTAGTGTAACTAAACATTCCCGTATTCTTAGACATAACCTTAAACATTCTAATGCGACTAAACTAGTGTTCTTCTTAAACCGTAAACATAAACATTTTAGTACGACTAAATTAGTATTCTTAAACATTTTACTATTCTTGAATACAAATTTTAATGAGACTAAACTAGTGTTCTTAAATATTCTAGTTTTCTTAAACATAACATTAACAATTTAAATTGTAATCGATAACTGACCTTGTAAAAATGCATACTTGATTTTTAAAAATGATTGAATATGAATGAATGATTCATATTGAATGATATGGACATTGAATGAAAGATTCGTATGGAATGATAGGATTGATATTGAATGATAGGATTGATATTGAATGATAGATAAAATATTGAATAAAAATGATTGATATATGAATGATTGATATAAAAATGATTGCACATCAAATACAATAAAATATATCAAGAATCACACATTTCTACAAAATTCCATAGCATCTCATATCAATTTTTAATAAAAGATTCACTGTTTTACTCATCTTATAAACATCTTGTATATCATTAACTTTTTCTATATTTATTTATCTTTTCATCTTTTCCTCTAATCCTGCCAGAAACTGCTGCTTTTAATTTATAGACGTCCCTCTTTATTCGTCACTAGCACATTCTGTCAGCACAAGATAAAGACGTCAACCCGTTCAGGTTAACGACATTTACTTGTGTCATTGAACCACTCTATATATTTAATTTATCCAACAGGAAAATATTGATTAAGGCCCTCCCTGACATCTGTACCAACACAATGGAGCCCCATTCCATTCATACCTCTCTCTGCTGTTCGGTCGAACTCAGTTTATTCAAGTAGCTGGAGCAAAGGGCCCGTGTTTACTGGCAGATGGGCGATAGGCCCCGTCTAATGAGATTCTGTCAAGATCCATTCTTAAGCAAATTTTCCACATCAGCAAGCGATTCCATCCGCGTGTCAATTGTCACCTCGGAAAAAGCGCTATCTGTGTCAAGTCAACAAAACACAGTAATTAGAAGGCTATAGGACTGAATGGAAAAGCCGTTTGCGAGTTAACGTATGTGAACATGTAATTGTACTGAAACGCATACGTAGTGAATTAAACTCAAGGTGAATTATACTAAAAATGATATGGTTGTTAGCTCATTAGAGTTCTAAATTGCTATAGTAATATACTACTGTGCCCCAAAAAGTAAGAACAATTTAAAAAAACCAACACTTTATTTATTCTTCCAAGTTTATGTCATCGTCTTAAAGAAAACCCTTTCGGACACAATGCACTTAAGCCAACTTTTGTTCTAATCCGTAATGCATGTTAAAAAGTCATCGGCAGGGATGGCCTTCAAAGCGAGCGGCGATTCACTTTTTAATCTCTTCAATTTCACTCAAAACAGTGTCCCCGGAGTGGTCTTTTGAATTTAAATTGCCAGAAATCGCACGGTATGAATACGGTGTTATAATGATATGGGTTTCATTTTTGGTGAAAAACGTCACGAAGAATCAATCCAGTGTGAGATGGCGCATTCAGTGTTTTCGGTACCGATCGAGATTTGACGCGTTTCAGGCCCAAAATGGAATGGACCGATCCTTTTGACATTCCAACATCATCAGCAAGGTCTCTAATTGTAAATCAACAATTTGAAACCAAATCTTTAATTTTTGGACGTGAGCATCGTCTGTTGAGGTTGAGGGTCGATCAGAGAATTCTTCGTTTTCAACGCTTTCTCTGCCTTCTTTGAACTGTTTATACCACTTCTAAACATTTCTTTCCTATATACGAATGCTTTCTCCAACGTTCTATACGTTTCCGGTCTTTGCTCAATTAATTTAGATATTTCAAAAATCGCCGGAATCAGTTTCAGCATCTCACAAAATCAACCGTAACTCAAACACTAATGAATATTTTTCTCGTCAAATTTCACACAGATATCAAGGACAATGCCAACAACCTAAAAAAGAATAAAATTGAAATTCCATAAGCCACTGGAATTTTAAATTGAAAATTGGTCTTACTTTTTGAACACAGTAGTATAGACTATAATGATTAATGACATAGCAATATAGTGATTATAGTAATACCATTAACCTTGATGCTGTTCTTTAACAACATAGCAGCCTGATGCGCAACTGGCTTTTTGGTAACACATGCTACCTTTCGAATCTTGGTGGTGGCATGGATGTTTGTCAGGGTTTGGAATCCCCGTTAAGCTGTAGGTCCCAGTCTAGTTAGCTTAAAGTGGGCACGAAATGGTCAAATGCTCAAATGAAACACTTTTAATTAATCATCATGACCTTTAAATAAACCTTTATTTACTATAAAAACATCGACAAACATAACTCTCACTCTGTCACATAATCTTCACTCAATGAATGAAGTTGATATCAGGTCTAACATAACATATAATGGATTTTTATACATATTTTTTAAAGATGCACACTTTTATTTAAACCACCAGAAATTTAATCATTTGAAACATTTAAAATTATCTGAATGCGACATTCAAAAGAAATAACATTGTCAAAAATAATCCGCATAATTTTTTTTTCCATCGTGATCCATTTAAGAGTTTCCGAAACCACACATAGATTTTTATTTCACGTACAGACAATGCAGATGGATTTTTCTGTTGGCATTTCTGTCACATCCATTTTATACACTTTGCGCAAGAATTTTTTTTTTTCTTTTCTTTGGTATTTCTTTTCCTTTTAGCTTGTCACATGGAATTTTTTCACCGGTGAAAACTTTTATTCAATTTTTGAATAAGATAGGGTTTATGAGACAGAGTTGATTTTAAATGAAAAATCCTAAAAGGAGTTGATTTGGACATAAAACTGTGATTCAAAATAAAAGGAAACTTTAAAACTGAGTGGCATTAAATCTAATTAAAAGAATATTGAAAAATATATCCACAATTTTATGAAAATTTTGAGAAATAAATAATTTTAATGATATGAAAATTTGAAATTTTATTTCAAAAACATGCTAATTTAAACAGGGATGAAGTCAGCCAGTCACATTTACAGAACAAGGCATCTCAGAAAAGATTGTTGAGGAGCGATCATGATTTGAAATGCATGGTTAAGATAATTCCTCCTTTTTTCCTCACAACTTTCCAAAACAGAATCTTCGCACCTTTTCAGTTCTAAACGACTTTTACCCTTTGAGATTCATTAACTGATAATAAATTTCTTCCGATTCATCAAGGGTGTTTTTCAAATATTAAATAACATTTACATGTCTTTAATACTTATCGATAAAAAGGTTTTAACTACTTTTTCTGCTATTAAATGTATACAGAATTACACTCAAAAGTCTATATTGCTCGTTATTTCGTCCACAATTAAAGTGCGAAATATTTAAAGTACATATTACACCTACTAATATACCATAGTATATATTATACGTACTAGTATATAATGGTAGTAATTGTATATAATGGCAGACCCCATGAAGCCATGGACCCAAACTGTCAGCAAGGCACTGTTCAAGCTGGTGGTGGCTCCGTAATGGTGTGGGCTGTTTTTCATGGCATGGACTTGGTCCTCTGGTGCTACTGGATCGAACATTGACTGGAAATGCTTATGTTCAGCTACTTGGAGATCACTTGCAGCCATTCATGGACTTCATGTACCCAAACAACGATGGGATTTTTATGGATGACAATGCGCCATGTCACCGGGCCACAACTGTTCGCGATTGGTTTGAAAACATTCTGGACAATTCAACGAATGATCTGGCCACCTAGATCGCCCGACATGAATCCCATCGAGCATTTATGGGACATCATCGAGAGGTCTGTTCGTGCCCAAAATCCTGCACCATCAACGCTTTCACAATTATGGACGTCTATCGAGACAGCATGGCTCAGTATTCCCTGCAGAAGACTTCCAACGACTTGTTGAGTCCATGCCACGTCGAGTTGCTGCACTTCGCCGGGCGAAAGGAGGAGGGCCAACACGATATTAAGAGGTATCCCATGACTTTTGTCACTTCAGTGTATTATGGTAAATATTACATGTAATAGTACACTATATTACATTATTGCTTAATCGTAGTACACATTACATGTATTAATACACCATAGTACATTATTTGGTATTCATAGTAAACACTACACGTCCTAATACACCATAGCACATATTACATTGATAATCCATAATATATATTACACGTAATAATATACCTAGTAAATATTATATGTACTAGTATACCATGGTACATATTAAATGTAACAGTACACCATATTACATTACTTGATAATTCACAGTACATATTACACGTTCTATTACACCATAATGCATATATTTGATAATCCCTAGTACAGATTACACGTACTAATACAACATAGTACATATTACATTATTGGATAATCTATAGTACACATTACACGTTTTAATACATACATATTACATTGATAATCCATAGTACATATTGCACGTACTGTGGATTATCAATGTAATAGATAGTATATTATTATATAATCATAGTACACATTACACGTACTAATACACCATAGTACAGTTTACACGCGCTAATATACCATAGTACATATTATACGCGCTAATATACCATAACATATTACAAGTACTAATATACCATAATCTTATATGGATAGGTTCAAGACTCAAAAATACAATTCAATTCTACTTAATTTTAAAATATTCTCCAATAGTTCATTCCTATTTTTCTTCACTAAATAAGAATTTGACGTTTCAAAAATTCTTTCAATATCGTGTGCCCATTTAATTGATTATTTCTTTTTAAAAACGAACCAGTTTTCTTTTATTTATCCCATTATGTATTTCATTTCCTCTTCAAAGTTTGTGCTGGAATCTCAAAAAAGATTGATGAGCAGCGATCGTAATTTGAAATTCATGGTTAAGGTAATTCCTCATTTCTCCTCACAAGTTTTCAAACAGAGTCCTCTCCTGTTCACCTTGGAGGGTAACTCAAAGGGTAAATGACTTTTACCCTTTGAGATTCATTAGCTAATAATAAATTCCTTCCGATTCATCAAGTTTTTTTTTTCAAATTTTGGAAAACATTTACATATTTTTAATAGTTATTGATAAATTCTTCCTGCTACTAAATAAAGACAGAATTCTGAACAGCTGAAAAGTCTGTATTGCTTTTGTTTCATTCACAATTAAAGTGTGAAATATTTAAAGTACATATTACATTATTAAATAATCTATAGTACATATTACACGTACTAATATACTAATGTACATATGACATTATTAGATAATCCATTTTACACATTACGTGTACTAATACACCATAGTACATATTATACGGTTTAGTATACCATGGTACATATTACATGTAATAGTACGCCATATTTCATCATTAGATAATAGCACACATTACACGTACTAATACATCACACACGCCATCATTAGATAATCATAAACCATACTACATTATTAGATAATCATATACCATAGTGCATTATTAGATAATCATATACCATAGGACATTATTAGATAATCATATACCATAGGGCATTATTAGATAATCATATACCATAGTGCATATTGCACGCCATATTTCATCATTAGATAATAGCACACATTATACGTACTAATACATCACACACGCCATCATTAGATAATCATATACCATACTACATTATTAGATAATCATATACCATAGTGCATTATTAGATAATCATATACCATAGGACATTATTAGATAATCATATACCATAGGGCATTATTAGATAATCATATACCATAGTGCATATTGCACGCCATATTTCATCATTAGATAATAGCACACATTATACGTACTAATACATCACACGCCATCATTAGATAATCATATACCATACTACATTATTAGATAATCATATACCATAGTGCATTATTAGATAATCATATACCATAGGACATTATTAGATAATCATATACCATAGGGCATTATTAGATAATCATATACCATAGTGCATATTGCACGCCATATTTCATCATTAGATAATAGCACACATTATACGTACTAATACATCACACACGTCATCATTAGATAATCATATACCATACTACATTATTAGATAATCATATACCATAGTGCATTATTAGATAATCATATACCATAGAGCATTATTAGATAATCATATACCATAGTGCATTATTAGATAATCATATACCCTAGTACATATTGCACGTACTAATATACCATAGTCTTATATGCATAGGTACAAGACTCAATATTTTGATTCCAAATGCAAGTCAAATCTATTTAAGTTTAAAATATTCTCCAATTATTCATTCCAATTTTCCTTCACTACAAATAAATTGACTTTTCAAAAATTCTTTTAATATCGTGATGCCCATTTAATTGATCATTTCGTTTTCGTTCATTTTCGTTCGTTTCATTTCGTTCACAAGTTTTCAAACAGAATTCTCTCACTTTAACCTCTAAACGACTTTTACCCTTTGAGATTCATTAGCTAAAAATAAATTCCTTCCAATTCATTAAGTTTTTTTTTCAAATTCTGAAAAACATTTACATATCTTTAATAGTTATCGATAAAGATTTCAACTGTTTTTTCTGCTATTAAATGAATACAGAATTTCGTTAAATTCAAAAGTCTGTATTGATTGTTACTTCCTCTTCAATTAAAGTGTAAAATACTTAAAATTATACAAAAATGAAGATGAGAAAAACATTCTATTATGAGTAATGGTTTCTTGTAAATAACATGGACGTTCTTCCAATTACCAAAGCATCATTTATTACTCAATTATTGAAATACAAGTTCTGTTCTCAAATTTGTCATTAATAATTTTTGGAAAATGTTATTTTTTTTTGATGCAGTTTTTTTTCAAACTTGAAGCAATTTTCTTTATTGATTATTAATAATAAAGGATATACATTTTCAATTTTTTTTTTTGAAAAGTTTGATGAAGATTAATTTACAAAAATATTTTCTTTTAAGAATAGTTTTATGAAAATTACTTTTTTTACTTTTTCACGATTAGGCTACATAAAAACTCATACAAATGATTTTCTTGGAAATGTGGATTAATGAAATATTTGCAGAGTTTTCACATTTAGTTTTTCAGAAAGGAACCCAGCAGGTATTCCATTCAAAAAAAGTTGGTCTTTAAAGTTTAGAATTATATATATATACAGGGTGACACTGTTAGTGGAAAACCCATTTACCAAGACAAGAGCATAAGAAATTGGATGGGAAAAATCGGTGGAATTTTTTTGGAACTTTCTTTCGATGCCGTACTGTTTTCCAAGTTTTCGTCAAGTATATTCAGTTCAAATTTGAACTTATTGTGACGTGTGGTTCTCTTTTTAAAGCATTTTGAAAGTGAGACTTTAATTATAATCATCCTTTATATACTATAATTCTAAAGTTAAACGTTTTGATTTATATTCTAATTTAGCAAAAAATAAATAAATAAATAAATAAATAATTCCATTCTTTGTGTCTTGCAAGCAAAATTAGCAATTTAAAAATGCAAATATGAGTACTAAATGTTGTCCAGAAAGACCAGCAATAAATTTGCTAGAGAAAGAAATTAAGTTTGTGTTGATTCTAACATGAAGAAGGATATTACCTCTTAGGATATTACTCTGCATATTTAATTATAATGACTGTGATATATACTCGACAAATTATGGTATTATTTAACTCAAGATTTCTCACTTGATTTATTTCCAGAAGTGCTTATGAGGATAGAAAATGGAACTGCTTGAAGTTATAATACTGATTATAATTCTGCATTTTCTGAATTAAATTCATATAGTTTTAAATCAGAAAACGAATAAAAAGATGAAATTTAAAAAACTTACGTGATGTCACTACTATAAATTGTATAAGACAATCTCGTAACATTTCAGAAAATTAAAGGACTGATATTTTTATGGATTAATAAAATTTTTCAATTGTAATATATTATACGGGGCCTGATGGCCGAGTTACTAACTCTCTGGTGATCGGTGCCACAGTTTTTGGGATCTAGTCCTGGATCTGACGTGGATGTTTGCAGTGGTTCGGAATCCACTTTTTAAACCGTAGGTAACGGTCTAATATGAATACTACTACTCCCCACCACATCACTGTACCTAAAGCTGATTGCCCTTTTTACAGTTTGGGAATGATCTGGATGAGACAGAAGTCTGATTGGGCTCTGCAACAATCTACGGTCATATGAGACCGAGAACTTTGGCTTAAAATGGATTCCAAACCACTACAAACATCCATGGCGTTTCCGGTATTAGAACCGAAAACCGGTGATACTGAGCGAAAGAGCTCTACCCACTCGAACATCAGGCCCCGGTCTAATATTACAGTATAGCGTTGGGCGTAGGACTGACAATCCTACCCCGTAAAAACAAAAACATCTTCTGTCTCAAAATCTGCCAATAGGCAGACAGCCTTAACCCACCGTGGGGTTGTTGCGCCACTGATGATAATGATGAAATTACTCTACAGCAGACATGGCAAATTGGAGAAAACCACACAATATCTTTTAATGAGCGTATATTTTATTTAGGACAACACCGGATAAAAGACAAAGTGGTTAATCAGGAAGAACAATTTAATAAAGGAAGCCAATGAAAATCCTTTTTTTTTTTTTGTGTAAATGTGTATTAGTGGGTTGATTTTTAATGAATTTTCAGAATTGGTTGTTACTAAATCTTCAGAAATGTTTTTTATTATATCTTCAATATCAGATCTTTATAAAAAATGCACATAACCTCCAAAATTAAATCAGGCTGCAATTAGGTTTGGTTTGTCGCTCTACGGTCATTTTATGCACACTTTGGGCAAATTAGGCAGAAATCTACAGTGTAACGTGGATTCCGTATCACTACTACTACTACTACTACACCCTACTATATCACTGTACCTAGAGTTGAGTTGTCCTTTTACAGTTTGGGGAATGATATGGGTGAGAAGAAGTCTGATTGAACTCCGTGCCGCTCTAACGTGGATTCCCAACCACTAAGAAATACATATGCCACCTACAGTATTTGAAGTTTGTGGTACCAAAGACCACAGCGCTAGCCATTTGGCCATCAGGCCGCCAGACTGCGATATATAGTAACAAAACCCATTTGAAGTAGAACAAAAAACGCAAGAAAGAACAATACAAATATATTCCTAAAGATTAAAAATTTTTTTAGAAAAATCACATAATATAAGGTGAAATAGAAGGTAATTACAGAAATGTAAAGAAATTTACAAGTTCAATTAAATAAAGCATAAAAATGTATAAATAAACTACATTTGCAGATGTATAATACATTTAATACTTCTCTTACGCAAAAACGTAAAGAAAAACAGCTTCATAGAAAACGCATCTGGATAAATAATTGACAGTCCTCTCCACAAAATAAAATCACTCTAGTGGAAATCCAGAAACAGCTTCCAAGCCAAATCCTCAGGATCCACTGTTATTAACAAGCACTCCGTAATTCCCTCAAATGAAACCAAACCCTTCGACAAAACATGTGCTCAAGTGTAATAGAACACATCCAGAAAGAAGATTACCCAAAGAGCTCTTCAGAGCGAGCATTGGATCTGGGAGTTGTGGCGAATGACTCTTCGGCAGACATGACAATGGCAGAAGATCTCCTTACTACATCTGCTGATGGGCGTCTATTGAATTCATACTTAACTACAGATAGAGACAAGAGGCTTATAATCTGGAAGAAGTAATTGCATATGGAAAGGCTGCTTTGTTTATGTGCGAATGTGTGTGCGTGCACGTTGATTTTTCTGAAACTTCAGAACTGTTATTTACTAATTCTTCAAAAATATTTTTATTTAATCTTCAAAAATTATTTTTACATATTCTTCAGAATTAATTCTTTACACAAAGGGCATCATAACCTCCGAAATAAAACCAGACTGCAATTTCATTTGGTTTGTAGCTCTACGATCATCTTGTGCACACGTTGGGCTAATTAGACCGGGACCTGCAGTTCAACATGGATTTCGAACCAACACCACTACTATTACACCACCCATCACTATGCCTAGAGCTGAATTGCACCTTTACATCTTGGGAATGATGTGGGTGAGAAGTTTGATTTGGCTCTATGACTATAGGGTCATATGAGACCAGGAACAACAGCTTAAAGTGGATTACGAACCACTACAAATAACCATGACACCACTGGGTTTCAAACCCGAAACCTGTGATATCGAGTGCCAGAGTGCTAGCCACTCTGTTATCAGTAACGAACATCCATTCCACCTGCAGGATTCGATCCTGAGGCCTGTGGAACCAACGTCCAGAACGCTAGCTACTTGGCCATCAGGCTGCTAGACTGCAATACATAGTAACAAAATTTATTTGCAGTAAGACAAACAACACAAGGAAGGACAATACCACTATATAAAAATAATAAAGAAATCACCGAAAAAGAATGTCAAGTAAATTATAAAGCAATTACAGAAATATAAATAAATGTATAAGTTCATAAAAACAGATTATATAAATGCATAAATAAACTACATTTGCTGATGTACAATACATTTAATATTTATGCATAACGTAAAGAAAAGCAGCAGCTTCATAGAAAACGCACCTGGATAAATAACTGACAACCCTTTCCACAAATTAAAATCACTCTTGTTGAAATGTAGAAACAACTTCCAAGCTATAATCCTCAGAATCCATTGTTATTGACAAATGCTCCGTAATCCCCGCAAATGAAATCCAAGTATTCGACAAACATGTGCTCGAGTGTAATAGAACACATCCAGAAAGAAGATCACCCAAAGAGCTCTTCAGAGCGAGAATGAGATCTGGGAGTTGTGGTGAATGACTCTTCGGCAGACACGACAATGGCAGAGAATCTCCTTACTGCATCTGCTGATGGGCGTATATTTAATTCATACTTAACTACAGATAGAGGCAAGATGATTATAGCCTAGAAGAAGTGATTGTATAAGGAAAGACTGTTTTTTTGTGTGTATGTATACCTTGATTTTCTTAAAACTTCAGAACTGATTTTTACTAATTCTTCAGAAAGATTTTTTTTTACTACTTGTTCAGAAACGTTTTTTTTTACTAATTCTTTAGAAATGTTTTTTTTTTGCTAATTCTACAGAAAAGAGTTTTTACTAATTCTACAGAAATGATTTTATATCAATTCTTCTGAAATAATTTTTACTAATTCTTCAGAAATGATTTTTTACTAATTCTTCTGAAATAATTTTTACTAATTCTTTAGAAAATGACTTTTTACTAAATCTTCAGAAATGATTTTTACTTAAACTTCAGAATCAATTCTTTATAGAAAGTGCACTATAACTTTCAAAATTAAATGAGATTCTGCAATAAATATGTACAAAATCTATACACAGTAGGATAAAAAAATAGAAAGTATAATACCTGAAATAACGATTTTACAAAAAATATAAAATATAAAGATATTACAGAAATATAAGGAAATTATTAAGCACATGCAAATAAAGCATATACATTTACAAACAAACTACAATCGGAAAGGCATAACACATTTAATAACTCTAAAACTGAATAAAAACAGTATCCTTGATAACTTATATGAACAAATTATTATCAGCAATCTCTACAAATAAAACTTGAACACCATGGTATATCACAGTAAAACTCTCAGCTTGAGATCCAGAAATAGGTTACAAGACATATGTATTCTTATTAACAGGTGCACCATAATTTCCACAAATTAAAATCAAACTAGATCACAAGACATTTAATACCTCTTTTATGCAAAAAGTAAAAAAAAAAGTTTCATAGGAAACTTACTTGGATAAATAATTGACAGCCCTCTCCGCAAATTAAAATCACTCTTGTTGAAATCTAGAACAAGCCAAATCCTCAGAATCCATTGTTATTAACAAGCGCTCCGTAATCCCCGCAAATTGAATCAAACCATTCGACAAAACACGTACTCGAGGGTAATAGAACACAAGCAGAAAGAAGATTACCCAAAGACCTTTTCAGAGCGAGAATGAGATCTGGGAGTTGTGGCGAAGGACTCTTCAGCAGACATGATACAATGGCAGAGAATCTCATCGCATCTGCTGATGGGCGGATATTTCATTCATATTTAACTGCAGATAAAGGCAAGAGGCTTTTAATCTGGATGAAGTAACTGTACATTCAAAGACTACTTTTTTGTGGGCGAATTGTGTATATGAGTGCGTTGATTTTCCTAAAACTATTTTTTTTTTTACTAATGTCAAAAATTCAGAACTACTTTACTAACTTCAGAACTAATTTTTCAGTAATAATTTTACTTAATCTTCAGAATCAATTCTTTACAAAAAATGCACCATAAGCTACAAAATTAAATGATATTATGCAATAAATATCTGGCCTTTGGTACCACAGGTTTCATCTTCAAATCATGGCCGGGCCATGGACTTCTGTTAGGGTTTCGAATTCCCTTTAAACTGTAGTTCCGGTCTAATTAGCCCAAAAAATGCAAAAAATGATCGTAGAGTGACAAAATGTGTTAATTAGATTCGGGGTAACCAAGAAGAAGCTTTTAATCCGAAAGGAGGAATTGCACGTAGAAAAAAACCAATGAAAATACAGTATTTTTGTGCGAGAATGTCTGTGTATGGGGTTAATTTTTATTAAATCTTCAAAAAAAACCCACATTACTTGCCATCTTGAAAATCAGTTATTTATGAAATGTTCACCATAATCTCCGAAACTAAATGAGACTCTACACAAATAAGTTTCAAAATCTATATGCAGTAAGACAAACAGTTAGAAAAGAATAACTGAAAAGTATTCACAGAAATTTGAGAGTTGAATTAATAACGATATAGAAGCATTTTATATAAATTCATAATCAAATGGCATTTATAAAAGTACAATATATTTAATACTGAAAAATATTAAATATATTGTAATTTTAAGGAAGGAAAACAGTATTCTAGATAATGTATCTGAATAAATTATTGACAGTATTCTTCACAAAAACTGGAACATATGGGTATACCATATACTACATATATTCCAAGGTATACTACAGAAAATCCATCTGATAGAAATAGATTCCAAGCAAAATCCTCTGAATCCATTGTTACTAACAAGCGTACTCTTAAATTTAACCAAACTCTTCGACAAAACACGTACTCGATTGTAACAGGAAACCAGAAAGAAGATTACCTTAAGCCTTTCGACACAGGAATTAGATTTGAGACTTGTGGTAAATTACTCCACAGCAGACATGACAATTGGGAGAAAACCTTCCCGGGGCGCGTTTATTAGATTCAGGGTAACCAAGAAGAGACTTTTAATCCGAAAAAGGAGGAATTGCGCGTAGAAAGACTCCTTTTTCTGTGTGGGTTGATGTTTTTACTTCTTTTGGGCTGGATTAGTTGCTCTGAGTGGGAAAAAAAGTTATTGGGGGGCAATTCGATAACACGTAAAACCATAAAATTCGATCGATTAAAAAAGAATAAATATCGTTTGTGTGGAGTTGATTTTATTAAATCTTCAAAAATCAGAAAATTAGTTATTATTTTGAAATTCAATTTACAAATGTTCACCATTATCTCCGAAACTAAATCTGACTCTACATAAATAATAAAAAATACTAAATATAATAAAAATATTAAATCTTATTCTACAATAAACCTATACGCAGTAGGTCAAACTGCTTAAAAAGAAGAATAGATGTAAAGTTTTTGCAGAAATTTGTATGAATTCATGAAGATGTAGAAATATTTTATATAAATTCATACTCAAATGACATTCATAGAAGTGCAGTACATTTTAATATTCAAAAAGTGAAGAAAAACCGTATTCTAGATAACGTATCTGGATAAATTATTGACAGTAATCTTCATAAAAACTTGAACGGATCTTCCAAGGTACAGTACAGAAAAACAGTATTCTAGATAATGTATCTGAGCAAATTATGGACAGTAATCTTTAGGAATTGAACTTCAACTGATCTTTATAAAGGTATACTACAGAAAATCCCTATGTAGAAATAGATTCCAAGCAAAATCCTCTGAATCCATTGTTACTAACAAGCGCACTATAACCTCCCCCTAAATATGATCAAACTCTTCGACAAAAACACGTACTCGAGTGTAACAAAACACAAGAAAGGGCCAGGAAGAAGATTACTTTAAGCCTTTCTACACAGGAATTAGATTTGAGACTTGTAGTAAATTACACCATAGCAGACATGACAAATGGGAGAAAACCTACCCGGTGCGCCTTTATTAGATTCGGGGGCTTTTAATCTGAAAGGAGGAATTACATGTAGAAAAACAATGAAAAGATTTTTTTTTGTGCGAGAATGTGTGTGTATGGGATAATATTTATTAAATCTTTAAAATTCAGAATATTAATTATTATCCTGAAAATCAATTTAGAAATGTTCACCACAATCTCACTGAAACTCAATCAAACTCTACATAAATTAATTCAAAATCTATATGCAGTAAGACAAACAGCTTAAAAAAGAAGAATAATTGAACCGTTTTTACAGATATTTGACTGAGTTGAATTCGTAAGGATATAGAAACATTTTATATAAAATTCATAATCAAATGACATATAGTAAATATCAAATGACATATAGAAGAAATATAGTATCCTAGAGGAAGTATCTGAACAAATTATTGACAGTATTTTTCATAAAATCCTGCAGGAATTTTTCAAGGTATACTATAGAAAAACCGTAGTCTAGATAATGTATCGGAACAAATTAATGACAGTAATATACACAAAAACTTGAACGGATCTTTCTAATGTATACTACAGAAAAACCATATTCTATATAATGTATTAGAACAAATTGTTGACAGTAATCTTCACAAATTAAACTTGAACGGATATTTCAAGGTATATTACAGAAAAAACGTATTCTAGATAATGCATTTGACGAAATTATTGATCATGATCTCACAAAAACGCGGGAACGGATAATTATAAGGTATACTATAGAAAATCCTTCTGTACAAATAGATTCCAAACAAAATCCATTGTTACTAACAAGCGCACTTTAACCACCCCATTCCCTCCTAAATTTAATCAAAACGTTACACAAAACACGTACTCGAGTGTAACAGGACGTAAAAAAAGGCCAGAAAGAATATTACCTTAAGCCTTTCGACACAAGAATTACATTTGATATTCAAAAATTGAAGAAAAACAGTATCCCAGAGGAAATATTGACAGTAATCTTCACAAATTAAACTAGAACTGATCTTTCCAAGGTATACTACCGAAAATCCCTCTGCTAAAAATAGATTCCAAGCAAAATCCTTGCAATCCATTGTTACTAACAAGCGCCCTCTAAATTTAATCAAACCCTTCCGCAAAACACGTACTCGTGTAACAGGACACAAGAAGGGCCAGAAAGAAGATTACCTTAAGCCTTTCGACACGGGAATTAGATTTGAGACTTGTGGTAAATTACTCCACAGCAGACATGACAAATGGGAACGGTGGGCGTTTATTAGATTCGGGGTAACCAGGAAGAGACTTTTAATCCGAAAGGAGGAATTGCATGTAGAAAGACTCCTTCTTTTTTGTGTGGGTTGATGTTTTTACTTCTTTTGGGCTGGATTAGGCACTTTGAGTGGGAAAGAAGTTATTGAGGGCCAATTCGATAACACACAAAACCAATAAAATTCGATAGATTTAAAAAGAAGAAATATCGTTCTATAAATACGGTTAAGTGAAATCATGTACTATGAAGATAGAATCCCGATCTATATCAGTTGGTGATCGATAATGACCTTTTCGCCAGGATAAGATGAGATTTTTCTTGAAACTTGTAATTGAATACGAATCATTTTGTTATTAATTAATACAAATAAAATTTTAGTGAAGAATTTAAAGTCTATTGAATTCTAAGCTTTTTTTTTTTAATAACTACATAATTGCGTTTTGAGAAAATTCCAATTTTAATAGATATTATAAGAATAATTATTTTATTATTGAAAACATTTAAATTAAAAAAAAATTGGTAAACGAATAGTTTAAATTAAAAAATAATGAAAATCAACAAATGTTATACGTTCTAAGTTCTAACTAATAAGAAATAATCCTATTGTGAAATAATTTAATAATTCTATAATAATCGAAATTCTAATAAAATTCTATAATACTCGAAATTCTATGTTCTAATACTCGAAATTCGATATTCTAATAATCGAAATTCTTATAATCGAAATTTTATAATAATCAAAATTCGAAATTCTATTATAATCAAAATTCGAAATTCTATTATAATCAAAATTCGAAATTCTAATAATCGAAATAATTCTATAATATTCGAAATTCAAAATGCTAATAATCGAAATTCTATAATAATCAAAATTCGAGATTCTAATAATCGAAATAATTCGATGAAGTATCTGAACAAATTATTAACAGTAATCTTTACAATAACCTGTATGGATAGTTTCAAGGATCTTTGAAAGGTATATAACAGAAAATCGTATTCTAGATAATGTATCTGAACAAATTATTGACAGTAATCTTCACAAATTAAAATTGAGCGGGTCTTTCCAAAAAAGGCCATACTGGGTGAAAATCTTACTGTAGGAATAAATTCCAAGCAAAATCTTCTGAATCCATTGTTACTAACAAGCGCACCATAACCACACACAATTTAATCAAACCCTTCGACAAAACACGTACTCGAGAGTGTAACAGGACACAAAGAAGGCCAGAAAGAAGATTATCTTAAGCCTTTCGACACAGGAATTAGATTTGAGACTTGTGGTAAAATTACTCCATAATAGACATGATAAATGGGAGAAACCTATCCGGTGCGCGTTTATTAGATTCGGGACAACCAGGAAGAGACTTTTAATCCGAAAAAGAAGAAATTGCATGTAGAAAGACCCCCTTTTCCTGTGTGGGTTGATGTTTTTACTTCTTTTGGGTTGGATAGGTACTCTGGGTTGGAAAGAAGTTAGTTGGCTGGGGCAATTCGATAACACGCAAAACCAATAAAATTCTATCGATTAAAAAAGAAGAAATATCGTTTCTATAAATACGGTTAAGTGAGGAATCATGTACTATGAAGATTGAACCCGATCTATATCAAGTTGGCAATCGATAATAACAACTTTTTCGTCTGGATAGGAAGTTGAGTTGTCCTTTTTTATCCATTCGAAACTTGTAAATGAACACGAATCATTTTGTTATTAATTAATACAATAGCATTTTAAGTGAAGAATTTGAAATTGATTTTTACGTCGGTTTTTTTTTAAGGGAACTACATAGTTGTATTTTGAGGAAATTCCAATTTTAATAGATATTTAACATTGAAAACATTTAAATTAAAAATAATTTAAATTATATAATAATGAAAATAAGCAAATGTTATACGTTCTAAATTCTAACTAATAAGAAATAATTCTATTACGAAATATAATAATTCGATAGTAATCGAAATTGAAATTCTAATAATCGAAATTCTATAATAATCAAAATTCAGAAATGTGAATAATCGAAATTCTGTAATAATCGAAATAATTCTGTAATTATATATGTTCTAATAAGAAATAATACTGAAGAGAAATTTTGTGAATTTTTGACGAGGCAGTATTTTAAAGATTGTAGAGAAAATAGTAGTAGATTTCGTATATAAAGTATAAAAGTAGATTTCAAACAGTTAGAGAAATTTTGAAATGTTTCAGAACAATAAAAGAATGATTTTTAAACTAAAAGGTTATAATAATTTTTAAATTGACAATAACCGCTGAAAAAAAGGAGTGATATGATGAAATATATATATAAGTAGTGTATGAAAAAGAATAACACGATAAAATTAAAGTCCTTATTTTATCCAATATAAATAAAAATGAAAATTTTATTAATAATGGATAAATCTAATGATGAAATATTTTGTTTCAATTATTACTCTTAAATAAAATTAACAGGGATGGAATGAGCAAGATATGAAAAAAAAAAAAAAATTGTAAGAATTAGCCATAAATACATATATATTAGTTAAATTAATATTATCAAAAAACATTTTTTAAAAATAATTTACAAAAAAAAAAAAGCTATTGTCTTAAAACACTTTATTTGAACAAAGCAAAATTTGGCTTAATATGTGGATAGCCTTAAAAGACTTATAGTATGTAGTATGAATTATCTAATAATATACTATGGAATATCTAATAATGTAATATGTAATATAGTAGAATATGTGTACCATGGATTATCTAATAATGTAATCTGGTGTACTATTAAATGTAATATGCACTATAATGAGCTAATAAATGCAATTACTATGGTGTACTAGTGCAATATGTACTATGATATACCAGTACGTATAATGTGTATTATGGATTATCTAATAATGTAATGTATACTACATGTAACGTATACTATGGTATCCATTATGCGTATATATTACACCATTATATCACTGCATGTGCTATGTGTACAATGGATTGTATATCTGCTTTTCTAGTAGCGAAGGTCCCAAATCAAAAATTCCCCTGCATACAGAAAGATGCCTAAACAGAATGAGGCATGCAGTAGTGCATAGATTCGGTATGCAATTCAAATACATGCAGAAAAATTACCATGATGTTTTAATAGGAGTAAACATATAATGAGAATTTGTTTTTGATATAGTGCTGTGCTAAAAATGAGTGCATAGCTAATTTATTTATAAATTCATCTTGTATTTTGATATCAGAAAAGAAGTTTGTTCGCAATGTGTTTTCCAATCTGCTATGCAAAGTATAATTTTAAATTCGATATGCGGATTGAGAGTTCCAACAATTCCATGACTCCCTTCCTTTCATCCAATCGCATTTCACTTCGTGAAAGGGGCGTCGTTCGAAGAACCCCTTTCATTGGGCCTCTTTGATGCCATGGTGCTCGTAAAATATTTATGCCCCAAAGATGCACTTAACAACTTGGGGAATCCGAAAAAAACTATTCACTTTTTCTCTCTCACTCTTCTAAAAAAAAAAAAAGGACTTTAAACAACTTTAGTTGCCAACTTATCAGAGTTCGTGATACAGGAAATTTCAGTTCGCTTGACTTCCGGCATTTGTGGATATCACTTGCATCTTCTTGTTCTTCTCGCTAAAAATAGGCAGCAATACTAAAAGTATTAAGTAAATATATTTAACGTTTAATTATAGCTTATATGTTAGTGACATTCAAATATTTTATCTATGCAACCTCTTTAAAAAAAAGGAAAATTTCGTCATTAAAATTTAATTATTTATCATAAATGACCAAATTGTGACTAGGAGATAATATGATCAGTTTAGTTCAAATAGACTGTCATAGATTGGTTCAAGTAATTACCATAGATGTATGTAGTAGTTTTTAATTCACTTTAAACCCTAGATCCCTATCTAATATGACAGTAGAGCATTGAGTCTAGCGATGAAAAATCATATCCCATAAAAAAAAAAACAACATCTTCTGTCTCGAACTCTGCCTTTATCTGACTTCAGAATATATTTATGGAGAAGAAAAAGTCCCTTTAAAATTGGAAGATAGATCTAGTGCGATTTGTTTTTAAATTAAAGAAATGATCTGGTTATCTTACAAATAAGAAGAAAAATCTACCGAATAAAAAAAAAAAATTACTAAGTGTATTTATTATTTATTTTCATTTGGTCGAGGATTACAAAAGGGTATGTCTATTCATTTTCATTAATTAATTAAATAAATTTCAGTTTGGATATATATCCACAAATCCTATCCTATCCGTATATAACATCATATGAAATAATGATGTGATATAGAAGTTTAAACAATAGTACTGTAAGAAAACCCAAAACACACAGAGGAAAAGCATTGAAATTGGTATTTTTTTTCTATCCACGTTCGCACGTCTTTCCTTTGCTTTCTTCTTTCATCTTGCACCTTGTTGGCAGACCCTTTCAATCCTTTTTAATAGCCAAAAAAAAAGAAAATAAAACCGCCCTGAAGAAACAAACAGCAAAAGCAGTCGATGCAGAGAAAGAACAGACAAAAAAAAAAAAAAAAAAAGAACCAAAGGCCGACCTACTTTTTCCAGAAAAGACACATGTACCAAAATAGATTCCAAAGGCAAGAAATACCCGGACGTAAAAGGTAACCTATGCAAAGGCGTAGCGAAAGAAATAAAAGTTTTTTTTTCCCTTTCTTTCTTCTCTACGTTTCGTCAACAATTCTTTCGATTTTCTTTTCTTTTATGTTGGACAGTTTCCTTTAGTTTTCCCCTCTCCTCTACTTATTTGAGATCCCCTTCTATTCTTTTGTTCACATGTGGTTCCAAGGAATAAAGATAAAAGACAAAATATTTTCTGGAGATAGGTTGGCAGCCGACAAAAGGTAACCTCCTTATGGTCGGAGCGTGAAAGGTTTAAGATCAAATCCAGATATACGGATCGATTTCTTGTCCAGCAGTTTTTCGAATCGAATGTCAGGCCTGGGTAGTTTTTTTAGTTTTAGATGCGAAATTTGAGCTTAAAAGAATTCTTAAATAAATGAACCTACATTAAGAATTTTTCTTCGTTATAATGTTTGCCAATGCCTTTATTTGTTCTCGACTTCCTTTCTTTTAGAATTCCAATTTTTTTGAAAGCCTTTATTTGCTTTATTTTATTCTTGATTTGATTTTTGGCTGTTTTTATCGCGAATTATTCAATTGCCACTTAGTAAAGAATAAGAAAAAAGAACAACTTTACTTGTTCAAATCCAGCTATTTTAAACATTGGCACACTGCCGATGAACTCATTAATAATGTGAACATTTTATATTGCTTGTTTTCCCCAACATTTGTATGTTGTATTGCGGAAACCCAGGCAAATTTAAACTAGACAGTGTTATCGATAATGCCATTTTCTTAACATTCATTCCAATTGTTTTGTAAAGTAACAATTTCTGAAGTCTCAAGTTGAATTAAATATTGCTTTATTATAAATAGTTTTATGTGTTCGTGTCTGAACTCCTCCTAAACGGCTGGATTTGATTAACATTTTTGTGTGTGTTTGAGTGGGTCCCTGGATGATCCCTAGATTCACAATTGACCCAGTAGGTGGCGCTGGTATTGGGATGTTCTGTACGTGTTTTTGTTATTGAACTCCTTCTAGGCGCCTTGACCCATTTTAATGAAATTTTTGGCATGCGTTTGTCAAAACAGGGAGAATATGTCATAAATGACCAACATGTGACTGGAGGATAATATCAGAATTTCAGTTCAAAGTTCAAATTCACTGATGGTGTTGATTGCAGTCAGTAGTCAGTACAATGCAACGTTAATTATAAAATATATGTTAGTGGCATTCAAATAGTATACCTATGCAATCCTTTAAAAAAAGAAAACTTTTGTCATTAAAATTTTATCATATATCACAACTGACCAACTTGTGACTAGGAAATAACATGAACATTTTAGTTCAATTAGATTGTCATATATTCGTTCAAATAATTGGCATATATGTTTGTAGTGGTTTTTAATCAATCCACTTTAAATCGTAGGTCCCCATCTAATATGATTGTAGATCATTAAGATTAGGGCTGACGATCATATGTCGTTAAAAAAAACATCTTATGTCGCGAATTCTGCCAGTAACCAGACGGCCTGGGCACACTATGGGCTGTTGCACCGTTGAAACAAAAGATTGGTTTTCACCCTACTGTAATTTTGTGTACACTTTGGGCTAATTAGACCGGGAATTAGACATTTTAACTTGGACTCCGAACCAATAACAAGCATCCATGACACTGCCAGGATTCGAACCTGAAGACTGGGGTACCAATGGCCAAAGCTCTAGCCACCAGGCCGCAGAAGAATACATATTATGATATTTTCAAAACTTTCAAATATCAGCTTCAATTATTGCATCAACTTTATGCACATACACCACTATCAATCATTTATTGTAAATAATAACATTGAAAATAAATGAATGCAAAAAAATTAAATCAATACTTTGTGATATTTAATTTCCAATTTTTGTATGTAGGAATAATAGCTATGCAGAAGTAAACATTTCTACATAGAATCTAGTATATTGTATCGTGTTTCGCCTAAATCATTGTATCACTGTCTCTTTTATTTCGATGAGTTCAAAGGGACTATTAAAAATAGTACTTTATAAATAGCAAAAAAATGTCTTTCTGAGAGACATAAGTTTTAAACAAAATTTGCATTCTTAAATTAATACAATCTATATATATGTATCCCATTTCTGGAAACTGAATAAAAAATAACTAAGCGTAGTGAAACACTTTTCATGAGGCTTTAAATTCATGGAGGAGATTTCAAAATTGCAACTTTGAATGTACTTCTCGTAACGATTCTTTGAACTTAATGGTTGCTATTTTTTACCTACTCGAAAGAGAATTGCTTTTAAGCCCTTTACAGAAAGGAATTGTTTTGCAGTGTTTTATCAGACATCAGATTATATTTATGGAGGAGAAAAAGTCCCTTTAGAATTGGAAGATAAATCTTGCGCAATCTCTTTTCAAATGAAAGGAACGATCTGGTTATCTTTCTTATAAATAAGGAAAAAATCTACCAAATGAACAACAGAAAAATTACTCGATGTATAATTATTATTTATTTTCATTTGGCCGAGGATTTCTGAAGGTATATCGATTCATCATCATTTATTAATTAAATAAATTTCAGTTTGGATATACTGTGATTAAAATTAAAGTCCCATTTTCAAAATGCTGTAAAAAAGGAAACAATTGTCACGCTGACTTCAAATTTGCATTGAAGATGCTTGAAGACGAGAGAAATGGTATGGCATAAAAAAAAAAAAGTTCCACCGATTTTTCCTATCCAATTTGGCATGACCTGGCCGTGGTGGATGAGCTTTCAACTAACAGTTTCAAAATTGTTGAATGACTTGGAAGTCATTTTGTCCGTCAAAAAACCGAAAAAATCAAGCACATTGAACATTATAGTTGGTTTAATAAGCAAATCATGCCAAATACATTGTCATTTCAAATATCACTGGCAGCCGAATTCACCTTCTTTACGCCACTTACAACTCAATCTATTAATACAATTTAAACTTTTTTATGCCGTACCGTTTTCCATTTCTTTAAGTATCTTTAGTTCAAATTTGAACTTATTGTGGCTAGTAGTTCATCTTTTACAATATTTTGAAAGTGGGACTTTAATTATAATCACCCTATATATCCACATATCCTATCCGTAGGCAATATCCCACGAAATAATAATGTGATACAGAAGTTTAAGCAAGAGTATTGCAAGAAAACACCAAAACACATCGAGGAAAAGCATTGAAATTGAAAAAAACATCAGCCCTAAAGAAACCATGGGGCTGTTGTGTTGTTGAAAAAGATGATTGGCTAGTTTTTGGTTTGTCACACTACGGCCATTTCATGCACACTTGGGCTAATCAGATCGGGACCTACATTTTAATGAGGATTCCGAAACACTCACAAACATTCATACCACCTGGAGGATTCGAACCTGAAGCTGTAGTACCAACTGCCAGAGCGTTAGTCACTTTTCCATCAGGCCACTCAAGAAGAAAAAAGTATATTATGATATTTGAAAAAAATGAAATCAACACTTTGTTATATTTCCTATGATCCAATTTTTGTATGTAAGAACAGAAGATATGTAGAAGTCAACATTTCTGCACAGAATCTAGCATATTGTGTGTTTCGCCTAAATCACTGCATCATTTTATGCCAATCATTTCAAAGGAACTATTTAAAATTACTTTATCAATAGCAAAAAATATCTTCTGAGAGACATAAGGTTTAAACAAAATTAGCATTCCTTAAATAATACAATCTAAATATAAATACATATATATACAGTGGGTAAAAAAGTATTGGCAATTGCCTTAATTTATTCATACTGACAAATAAATAAAATGTTACGCAATTTTAGCTGTCGTAATTAAATACAAGACATCTTAGATATATAAAAATAGTAAAAATTTTATTTTAATTTGCATTTTCTACGATTTTTCTTTCAAAAACGAAAATTTGCATGTCAAAAAAAGTATTGGCAAAGTTTTTAACTGCTATGCAAATTTTATTACATTGAAGTCACGTGTTTCGACTGATAAACTCTACCGGTATAAAGTCTTAACTAAACTAATAAAGTAGTCTTAACTAAACTAATAAAGTCTAATAAAGTAAACTACTTCAAAAGTGTCTATGCATTATTTTGCGATTACTGCAGTAAAATGACTTCGAAATCGAAGGAGTTGGACGTTAGTGTTAAAAATACGATTATTAGGCTCAGAAATGAAGGTTTAACTTATCGTGCTATAGGAGTGCAGTTCAATATAAGTTTATTTACTGTCAGAAGTGTTGTAAAAAGTTCAAAGAAACAGGATCAACGGAAAATAAGACTAGAAGTGGACGACCTCGAATAATTTCTATAAGAGAAGAACGTGTCATTATTAACAAGGTTAAGAAAAACCCTATAACAAGTGCACCCCAGATAGCTAGAGATGTTGTTTTCACTTCGCAAAAGACTTTCAGCTGACAGACTGTACGGAATGTTTTACACGAGAGAAGTTGTTATGGAAGGGCAGCTAGAAAGAAACCATTCATCTCGGAAATAAATAGGAGAAAGAGGTTAGATTTCGCAAAATCCCACGTTGATTTATCTGAAGAGTTTTGGAACACAGTTATTTTTTCCGACGAATCAAAGTTTAACATTTTCGGCAGTGATGGACGACGATATGTGTGGAGGAGGCCAAATACTGAATTGGAAAAGCAACATTTAACTGCTACTGTAAAACATGGGGAGGCAGCGTCTTAGTTTGGGGCTGTATGGCAGCTAATGGAATTGGCAACCTGCATTTTATTGATGGTATTATGACAGCACGTACATACATTGACATTTTGCGCCATAACTTAAAAATCAGTGCCCAAAATCTTGGCTTGAGAACATCATTCGTTTTTCAACAAGACAAATGATACCAAGCATACAGCGAATTTCACCCGTGAATGGCTACTCTACAATGCTCATCGCCAATTAAAAACCCCACCTTTAATCGCCTGAGATCAATCCAAATGAAAATTTATGGCACCTGCTGGATATAGAAATCAAGAAACATAAAATTTCAAGTAAAAACGATCTCAAACGTTTACTCTTGAAAGAGTGGCACAAAATTCCCAACAGTACAACAAAGACCTTAGTTTCCTCTATGAGAAATAGATTACAAGCTGTTATAGAGGCAGAAGGTATGCATACAAAGTACTAAACATATACTGATTTTGTTTTCGCTTATAATTTTGTCAATTTCATATCATGTAAATTTTTTTTTTTTTTTTTATCATGTAAATTTTGGATTTTCTCGTAGATTTTGACTAAAAAAATATTTAAATGAAAATTTCGTTATATTTGTTTGTCTTTTCTCCTTCTGTAATCGCTATGTTAAAATAAAATTTGTAAACATACTTTTTTAGAAAATATGATCATCTATAGGCAATTGCCAATACTTTTTATTCATTGTATATATATCCTATTTCTTGAAACTGAATTAAAAATAATTAAATAATGAAACTCTTTTATGCTTAAATTCCTGTAAGAGATTTCCAAATTGCAACTTTGAATGTACTTCTCGTAACGAGTCTTTGGAATTGATGGTTGTTATTTTTTATCTACTCGAAAGAAAATTGCTTTTAAGCCATTTACAGAAATGAATTGTTTTGCAGTGTTTTATCAGACTTCGGTTTATCTTTATGGAGAAGAAGATGTCCCTTTAAAATGGGAAGATAAATCTTGGGCGATTTATTTTTAATTGAAAGAAATGATCTGGTTATCTCTCTTACAAATAAGAAAAAAAAAAAAAAATCTACCAAATGAACAACAGAAAAATTACTAAGTGTACTTATTATTTAATTCCATTTGGCCGAGGATTACTGAAAGATATATCGATTCATCCTCATTAATTAAGTAAAAAAATTTCAGTTTGGATATAAATACACATATCCCATCCTACCCGTAGGAAATATCCTATGAAATAATGATGCGATATAGAAGTTTAAACAATTGCATTGTCAGAGAATTCCAAACACAAGGAGGAAAAGAATTGAAATTGGTAGTTTCTTTTCTATTCACGTTCGCACGTCTTTCCTTTTGCTTTCTTCTTTCATCTTGCACCTTGATGGCAGACCACTTCGACCCCTTTTTAATAGCGCACCCGCCCCCTCCGAAAAAAAATCATCCTCTTCAAAGACACAAAAAAGCAAAAGCAATAGATGCAGAGAAAGAACAGATAAAAAAAAAAGACCCAAAGAGCCGACCTACTTTATCCAGAAAAGACACATGTACCAAAATGGATTCCAAAGGCAAGAAATACCCGGCCATAAAAAGTAACATATTCAAAGGCGTAGCGAAAGAAATAAAAGTTTTTTTTTTCCTTTCTTTCTTCTCTACGTTTCATCAACAATTCTTTCGATTTTCTTTTCTTTTGTTTTGGACAGTTTCCTTTAGTTTTCCGCTCTCCTCTACTTATTTGAGATCTCGTTCTATTCTTTCGTTTACGTTCAAATCCAGTTATTTTGAGCATCGGCACACTGATTGTGATCGGCACAATTTTGTGAACATCTTATATTGCTTGTTTCCCCAACATTTGTATGTTGTATTACAGAAACCCAGGCAAGTTTAAACTAGATAGTGCTACTATGGATATGTCATTTTTTAATTTTAACTTGAATTTTTTTAAAAAACAATTTTAATACTCTAACTGAAGTCTCAAGTTGAATTGAATATTGCTTTATTATAATTAGTTTCTTATCTATTTATATACTATATATATAATTTTTCTCTACGTGTAATTGTCACTGAACTACTCAATGGCTGTACCGATTCGGATGAAATTTGGTGTGTGTGTTTGAGTTGGTTTGCTCTATCGTTGCACTTGGGATATTTTGTGCGTTTATCATCCTAAACGGTGCTTTGATGAAATTTTTTGCATTTAATATTATATTCCGTTCAAAGATGGTGCTGAAGTGCATCAATATCAACCAATGAAAAATGAGTATGAACAACATATTTGAACGCCATGGAGAATATATTCACGATATGAAAAATAGTTTTCTGCTAAATGCATTTTTCGGCAGGACAAAGTATTCTAGTTTATTCATAAATTCACCTTGCATTTTGAAAGCAGAAAATAGTAATTGTTCTCAATTTGTTTTCCAATCTGCTATGCAAAGCAAAATTTTAAATTCGATACGGTGATTGAGAGTTCCAACAATTTCATTCCTCTTTCCCTTTCGTCCAATCGCATTTCACATGATGAAGGGGCGCCGTTCGAAGAACATCCTTTTATTGGGGCCCTTTGATGCCGCGGGCACTCGTAAAATATTTATGTCCCCAAGATACACTTGACAGTTTGGTGGGCCTGAAAAGAAACTATTTACTCTTTCTCTCTTAAAAAAGGTCTTTAAAACAACTTTAGTTTCCAACTTATCAGATTTCGTGACACAAGAAACTTCAGTTCGTTTACTTTCCGGCATTTGTAAATACCACTTGCATCAAAACAAGTGTTCTTCAGGCTAAAAATAGGCCTGAGTAACGATAAAAGTATTAAGCCAATATATTTAGCTTTTAATTATAGCGTATATGTCAGTTCCATTCAAATATTATACGATTGTGTTCTCTTCAAAAAAAAAAAAGGAAAATTTCGTCATTAAAATTTCATCATATATCATAAATGACGAACTTGTGACAAGGAGATTCAGTTTTTTTTAGTTCAGAGTTCAAATTTAGTGATGATCTTCATTGCAGTCAGTCTTTGTAGTACTGCTTTCAGTCCCGATTCATGGTTCAGTGGTAAAGTGCGCTGTTTCTGTACATGAAGGCTGAGGTCTAATCCGCTGGTGGCTATTTTGTAGACACTGTTTCAAAAAGCAGGAACCTCGAGGGTGTTTGGATCTTCTACTCATTGCCTTGTTTGTCGGACAATCTGGTGAGAGTTTTCCTGCTTTTTCTCCCGTATTTACAGCATTTTGTAAATATCACTTGTTCCAAAGAAGTGTTTTAACTGTTTCTGACTAGAAGCAGGCAGTAACGATAGAAGTATTAACAAATATATTTAACGTTTAATTAGAGCGTATATGCCAGAGGTATTTACTGTTTGAAACCTCTTAAAAAAGTAAAATTTCGTAATTAAAATTCCATTATAAATATACAATAAATGTCAAGTTTGTGATTAGGCGATAACATGAGCATATTCGTTCAAAGTTCAAGCAATTTTCGTTCATCAAATTACAAGTAACAAAGGAACTATTAAAATATAGCAAAAAATAAATTAAATTATAAAATAGCAAAAAATATCTTTCTGAGAGGGTTTAAACAAAAACTTGCATTCATAAATTAATACAATCTAAATAAATATATCCCATTTCTTGAAACTAAATTAAAAATAACTAAACGTAATGAAACCCTTTTGAGAAGGCTTTAAATTCATGCAGACATTTCCTAATCGCAACTTTGAATATATTTCTCGTAACAAGTCTTTGAACTTGATGGTTGTTATTTTTTATCTACTCGAAAGAAAATTGCTTTTAAAGAGATTATTTTGAAATGTTTTATCTGAGTTCAGATTATCTTTATGAAGAAAAAATCCCTTTAAAAAATAAATCTTGTGCTTTTTTTAAATGAAATAAATGATCTGAAAATAAATCTTGTGCAATTTTTTTTTTTTTCAAATGAAACAAATGCAGTTTTTAACTAAACAAATTTCAGTTTATATATATATCCACATATCCTATCCTATAGGTAGGAAATATCCTATGAAATAATGATGCGATATAGAAGTTTAAACAATAGTATTGTAAGAAAATTCCAAAACACATGGAGGAAAAGCATTGAAATAGGTAGTTTATTTTCTATCCACGTTCGCATGTCTTTCCTTTTGCCTTACTCTCTCATCTTGCACCTTGTTGGCAGACCATTTTGACCCTTTTTAATAACCAAAGAAAAAAAAAACCCATCCGTTTAAAAGAAAAAAAAGCAAAAGCAGTAGATGCAGAGAAAGAACAGATAAAAAACAGAACCAAAGAGCCGACCTACTTTATCCAGAAAAGACACATGTACCAAAATAGATTCCAAAGGCAAGAAATACCCGGCCGTAAAAGCGGTAGCCTATCCAAAGTCGTAGCGAAAGAAATAAAAAATTTTTTTTTTTCTCTACGTTTCGTCAATGATTCTTTTCGATTTTCTTTTCTTTTGTTTTGAACAGTTTCCTTTAGTTTTCCCCTCTCATCTACTTATTTGAGATCCCGTTCTATTCTTTCGTTCACGTGTGGTTCCAAGGAATAAAGATAAAAGACAAAATATTTTCTGGAGATAGGTTGGCAGCCGACAAAGATAACTCCTTATAGTCAGAGCGTGAAAGGTTTAAGATCAAATCCAGATATATGGATCGATTTTTGCCAGCACTTTTTCGAATCGAATGTAATGCCCTCAGTATTTTTTTTTTTTTTTAGAAGTGAAATTTGAGCTTCAAAGAATTCTAAAATAAATGAACCTACATTAGGAATTTTTTTTTCTTCTTTACAATGTTTCCCAATGCCTGATTTGTTCTCGACTTCCTTTCTTTCAGACTGTTATTTTTTTCGAAAACCCTTATTTGTTATTGATTTGTTTGATTATTGATATCGTGGATTATCCAATTGCAACTTGGTAAAGAACAAGATAAAAGAAGAACTTTATTTGTTCAAATTCAGTTGTTTTAAGCATCAGTGCACTGCCTCAGAACCCATTAATATTATGAACATTTTATAATGCTTGCTTCCCGCAACGCTTGTCTGTTGTATTGCAGAAACCCAGGCAAATTTATAGTAGTCAGTCCTATTCTGGATAATGTCATTTTTAACTTTTACTTGAAGTAACAATTTTTAATAGTCTCACTGAAGTCTCAAGCTGAATTGAATATTTCTTTACTTTAAATAGTTTCTTTTCTATCAATATATATATATAATTTTTCTGTAGATGTATTTGTCACTGAACTCCTTGTCAACGGCTGAACCGATTTTGAGGAAATGTTGAGTTCCTGAATGGTTTAAATTCTCAATTGGACCCGGTAGGTTGTGTTGTAATTGGGATATTCTATACGTGTGTTTGTCACTGTACTCTTAAACTGCTTGACCGTTTTTGATGAAAGCTTTGCATATGTTTGACAAAACACAGAGAATGCTTTTATGCTATCCGTTTTAAGTCGCCACCAGATGGTGCTGCAGTACATCCACTTATATACCGTTCAACCAATTGCTAAGAAAATTAGTAATAATATGTATTCGAGTATGAAAAATAGGTTCACGCCATCCACTTTATTGTTACTTGCCACCAGAGGTGCTGCAGTATTTCATCTTATATATATATATATATCGTTCACACGATATTCAGGAAAATTAGTATGTACATATATTGGAACGTATAGAATATATTCGCGATATGTAATTTTCCACAATGCATTTTTTTTTTGACAGTACAACGTATGCCGTGTTCTGCTAGTTTATTTATAAATTCATCCTGTATTTTGGTATCAGAAAAAGTAATTCTTTGCAATTTGTGTTCCAATCTGCTATGCAGAGTAGAATTTTAAATCTAATACGCGAATTCAGAGTTCTAACAATTCCATGACTCCTTCCTTTTCATCCAATCACATTTCACTTCCTGAAGGGGGCGTCGTTCGAAGAACTCCTTTTATTGGGGCTTTTTGATGCCGGGGCGCTCGTAAAATATTTATGTCCCCAAGATACACTTGACAATTCAGTAGGCCCGAAAAGAAACTGTTCACTGTTTTCTCTCTCTCTCTCAAAAAATAGAACTTGAAACAACTTTAGTTGCCAACTTATTAGAGTTCTTGTTACAGGAAATTTCAGTTCGTTTACTTTCCGGCATTTGTAAATATCACTTGCATCGAAACAAGTGTTCTCCTTTTGTAAAAATAGACAGTAACGATAGAGGTATTAAGTAAATATATTTAATTTTAATTATAGTGAATATGTCAGTGACATTCAAATATTTATAAAAGTAAGTATATAGAAAGTATTTTCTTTTTAAAAAATGAAAATTTTATCAAAATTTCATCATATATCATAAATGACCAACTTGCGATTAGGAAATAACATTTAATTAACAGTTTAATAAAAAATAGATTGACATAGATTGGTTCAAATAATTCTCATAGATGTTTGTAATTATTTTTAATACACTTTAAAACGTAGGTCAAGATCTAATATGACTATAGTTAAGTCTTTAACTGAAAATGATATCCCGTAAAAAGAAAACAACATCTTCCGTCTCGAACTCTGTCAGCAGGCAGACGGCCTTAGCACACCATGGGGTGTTGCGCCGTTGAATAAGAAGATTGCAAGTTTTGGTTTGTAGCACTTTTCATTTTGTGCACACTTTGCGCTGAATAGACTGGTAACTACATTTTTAACGTGGATTCCGAACCTCTCACAAGCACCCATGCCACTGCCATAATTCGAACCTGAAGACTGTTGTAAGCATGGCCAGAGCGCTAGCCAATTGGACATCAAACCGCAGAAGAAGAAAGAAGAATTTATATTATGATATTTACAAAACTTTATGGGCATGTACCTCTATCAATCATTTATTGTAAATAATAAAATTGAAAATAAATGATTACAAGAAAAATTAAATCAATACTTTTTATCTACTCGAAAGAAAATTGCTTTTAAGCCATTTAGAGAAAGGAATTGTTTTGCAGAACAAAAAGCAAAAGCAGTAGATGCAGAGAAAGAACAGATATAAAAAAGACCCAAAAAGTGCCGACCTACTTTATCCAGAAAAGACACATGTACCAAAATAGATTCCAAAAGCAAGAAATACCGGCCATAAAAGGTAACCTATTCAAAGGCGTAGCGAAAGAAATAAAAAAAAAAAAAAAAAAGTTTTTTTTTTTTCTATCTTTCTTTCGTCTCTACGTTTCGTCAACAATTCTTTTCGATTTTCTTTTATTTTGGAGAGTTTCCTTTAGTTTTCCCCTCTCCTTTACTTATTTGAGATCAACTTCTATTCTTTCGTTCACGTGTGGTTCCAAGGAATAAAGATAAAAGACAAAATTTTTCTGGAGATAAGTTGGCAGCCGACAAAGATCACTTCCTTATGGTCAGAGCGTGAAAGGTCTAAGATTAAATCCAGATATGTGGATCTCGATTTCTTGTCCAGCAGTTTTCGAATCGAATGTCAGGCCTCAGTAGTTTTTTTATTTTATTTTTAAATGTGAAATTTGAGCTTAAAAGAATTCTTAAATAAATGAACTTAAATTAGGAATTTTTTCTTAGTTACAATGTTTGTCAATGCCTTTATTTGTTCTTTCCTTCTTTCTTTTATACTTTCAATTTTTTGGAAGCCTTTATTTGTTCTTGATTTGACTTTGGGGTAGTTATCGTGAATTATCCAATTGCAGCTTGGTAAAGAATCAGAAAAAGAAGAACTCTATTTGTTCAAATCCAGTTATTTTAAGCAGTTAATTTTTTATTTTAAGCATCAGTTTTAAGCCTCTGAACCCATTATCGTTGTGAAAATTTTATAATGCTCGTTTCTCCCAACATTTGTATGTTGTATTGCAGAAATCTACGCAAATTTAAACTTAACTTATTTTCTTAACTTTCAAATTGTTTTTTAAAGTTTTTATTAAATGAAGTCTCAAGTTGAATTGAATATTGCTTTATTATAAAATAGTTTCTTTTGTTCGTCTCTGAACTCCTCCTAAACGGCTGGACCGATTTTTTTGAAATTTTGATGTTTGATGATGAACTTTTGATGTTTGATGATGAACTTTTTTGATGCGTGTTTGAAAATAATGTATCCTCACATTAGATTTAGACCCACTATAGACTTTTTTTGGAGTGAAAATTGAAACATAACAAATTAGTTTTTTTGTGTTTTACTATTGTTTTACATGTAAACATAGGTAATATAATTAATGATACAACTGGATGGATGGACACTGAGGTAATTTAAAGTAAAACATAAAAAACCTGTTAAATTAGATGTTCCAAGATGCTCATCGTGAGTTCGCAGAATATAATCTAATTATTCTGAGAACTCATAACTCTTAATTAAAACAGGAAATATCTGTCCTATATTCACGATTATTTTTTAAATTTCAAATAAATCACATAATCATAATCTAATAATTAAAGTCTTTAAAAAATCATAATTTCTGAAATAATTTTTAGAATATATATGTGCACACATAAAGTCTGTTTTTTAATACACTGGTTTTTCTAATTATAAAAATAAATATATTTTGTAAAAGTGCGATAAATCTCAGAGACGGAAATATATTCAAAGTGGGATGCAAGTTGGCCGCCCCTGATATAAACAGTAATTTTTACATTATGAAAAAAAAATAAATTCATTGCAATGGATTAATTTAACAAATAATACTTTCTTTATCGAAATAAATTGAAATCACAATATTTCAAAATGAAGTTTATATTCTTTTAGTGAAAAGAATAGTTAAATTTTTTTTTTTTTGCAAAATACACTTCGATAGTCTTTTAATACATGGCAATATAAAAACAAGTGAAGTAAAGTATATAAAAAGCTGTTCATTTTTATAAATATTTAAATTAAGACTTTATAAATATTTTTCTGCAATGTCTTGAAGTTTTAAATAAAAATATCAAAACTCTTTTCCCTTGAGAAAAAAAATGAAGATATCGAACAAAAATTTGAATCTATAAGTCTGTTAAACAAATTACTTCTTTTAAAGAAAAATATTTTATTTTTATTTTATTTTTTTCGTTTTCTTAAAATTCAAGGAATAAGAAAAAGAAAATTGCTTAAAGGCATTTAGGGATTTTATTTATTGTGTTAAAATGATGCTCTGATGCATAAAATAAAAAATGAAACTTGCTACCTAATGCAAATTTGGTAATGATAATCGCATAAAAAATCATTGATAAACGTTTAAGCTAAAAAAAAGTGCCGTCTTTTTTGATTTCGTAAAGTTAAATTATATTTTTGCTGACGTTCTTTAAAATGTGCCGTCATCTAAAATAGAAGAACTGAAATATCATGAAGCGCTTTTAAAAAAATACCATTTTCATTACAAAATTAATTCGCAATTCACAAAATAAGATTTTTTTTTAATTAAAAAAAAAAGTACATCTGTTTTATCATGTACTTCAAATTTGCTTACTTCTAATCCCGTAAGAATATGCACTTGCTTTATATAAAAGAACATTCGATTTTTCGATTGATGTATGCTGGCAGTTATTTTTTAAGAAAACGAGTTGATTCGGTGGATATTGTGGTAGTGCTTTGAATTTATCGAATGCATTGTATTCAAACAAATTAAAATATTTACATAACAAGTAAAACATTATTACAATACATAACAAAACAACTAAACCTCGTATTAATTAATAAATATATACATATTTTCACACTTTATCAATGTATATTTTGTACAAATTTTCGGGTTCTAATTTGATCTGCCAATGCAATTCTAAATGGTGGACCTTTTGAGTCTTGAGTTTATTAAATGGTTTCAGTGGCTGCAACTAATGTGTACATTTTGAAAATTCTTTTTTTCTCTATTTATGAGAGGGTGCAAGTGATGTATATTTTGATTTTTGTATTATGAATCCTATGATGTATTTCTTATACGATTTGTGTGAAACAAATATGATAATGCTTTTTGATTTTGCAAAATGGTAGTACATCAAATTCACAACTTGCCAGTTTTCCTTCGGTTTTTGCGTTATGACCTTTACGTAAATACATTATTTTATCTATCTATCTAACTCTCTCTATTTCTATATATATTATATACATATTGTATCTATGCTTCCTCATACCCACTGACAAGGCGTTCAAGAGAAATGGTCAGTTAATCTAGACACTTACCAGGTGAGGAAGTTGAGGTATATTTCGCGCACTGCACGTATTAGAATTTCTGGTTTTCAGCTTAGGAGTAGAGTTTTTCCTAGAATCTCTAATTATATGTTTTTAAATGTGTTAAGTATTGTATATCTCTGATTGTATGTGTGTGGAGTTTGTGCTTGTGTCAATAAAAATTGAGAGTTCTCCAAAGTGTGATACAAGTATTTCAACTCCACCACACATAGTTAAATCCTGAATACAATATATATATAGTCATGCGACAGATTTCGATTCGAGTCCTTGTGGTGGCATTGATGCTTGTAGTGGTTCAGAATTCCCTTTCACAGTTATATATCTAATATAACTGACAATCCTACTCCGTAACAAGTGTAATACACACACACAACAAAGAGAGAGAGAGAGAGAGAGAATCAAAATTGTTACTTTAACAAACAATTGAAGTGAAAGTTAAGAAAATGATATTATCGATTGTAGTACTATATAGTTTAAATTTGCCGGGTTTTCTGCAATACAACATACAACTGTTGGGAGAAACAAGCATTATAAAATGTTCACAACATTAATGGGCTCAGAGGCCAAATAAACTGGATTTGAACAAATTCTTCTTTTTTTTCTTATTCTTTACCAAGCTGCAATTGGATAATTCAAGATAAAACAGTCAAAGTCAAATCAAGAGCCAATAAAGACTTTCAAAAAAACAAATGAAAGTCTAAAAGAAAGAAGTCGAGAACAAATAAAGATTGGCAAACATTGTAAAAATTCCTAATGTAGGTACATTTATTTAAGAATTCTTTTAAGCTCAAATTTCACATCTAGAAATAAAACAAACTTCTCAGGTGTGACATTCGATTCGAAAAAAATTGCTGGACAAGAAATCGTTCCACATATCTGGATTTGATCTTAACCTTTCACGCTCTGACCATGAGGAAGTTATCTTTGTCGGCTGCCAACTTATCCCCAGAAAATATTTTGTCTTTTATCTTTATTCCTTGAACCACACGTGAACGAAAGAATAGAGCGGGATCTCAAATAAGTAGAGGAGAGGGGAAAACTAAAGGAAACTGTCCAAAATAAAAGAAAAGAAAATCGGAAAGAATCATTGACGAAACGTAGAGACGAAAGAAATTCTTTTTTATTTCCTTCTCTACGCCTTTGAATAGGTTACCTTTTATGACCGGGTCTTTCTTGCCTTTGGAATCTATTTTGGTACATGTGTCTTTTCTGGATAAAGTAGGTCGGTGCTTTGGGTCTTTTTTTTTTTATATCTGTTCTTTCTCTGCATCTACTGCTTTTGCTTTTTGTTTCTTTGGGGCGTTTTTTTTTCTTTTTTTTACTATTAAAAAGGGTCGAAATGGTCTGCCAACAAGGTGCAAGTCGAAAGAATAAAGCAAAAGAAAAGACGTGTGAACAACAGAAACGAAACTACTAATTTCAATGCTTTTCCTCCATGTGTTTTGGAGCTTTCTTACAATACTATTGTTTAAACTTCTATATCGCAGCATTATTTCATACGATGTTACCTACGGGTAGAATAGGATATGCAGATATATATCTAAACAGACATTTATTTGAAATACACTTCTGATATCCTCAAATAAAATAAGTACACCTAGTAATTTTTTTGTTGTTCAATTGGTAGATTTTTCTTCTTATTTGTAAGAAAGATAACCAGATCATTTCTCAGCCAAATGAAAATAAATAATAATTATCTCTAGTAATTTTTCTGTTGTTCATTTAATGTTTTTTTCGTATTTGTAAGAGAGATAACCAGATCATTTCTTTCGTTTAAAAACAAATCGCCCAAGATTTATCTTCCAATTTCAAACGGACTTTTCTTTTCCATAAATTAATCTGAAGTCAGATAAATGCAGAGTTACTTTCATAATTACTTTTTCTAATACCAAAATACAAGAGGAATTTATAAATAAATTAGCAGATCTTGACATACATTGTCCAGTCAAAAAAAAAAAAAATACATTTTAGGAAATGACATATCGCGAATATATTCCCCATGTTCCAATATATGTGCATACTCATATTCAGGGATATTGTTTGGATGGTATATAAGATAAAATGGTTCAGCACCCTCTGGTGACAAGTAACAATAAAGAGGATGGCGCGAACCTTTTTTTTTCTATACTCGAATACATATCATTACAAAATTTCATAGCGATTGGTTGAACGTTATAGAAGTTTATAGAAAGTGCAGCTCCCTCTTTGGACGACAAAGGGGATAACATAAAAGCATTCCCCATGTTTTGTCAAACATACACTAAAAATTACATCAAAATCTGCCAAGCCGTTTAGGATAAATTCAGTGACAAACACATATACAAAATAATTATACATAAAAAGATATATCGATTGCAGGGCCATCTACTGGTTCCATTTGAGAATTTAAACCATCCAGGTACCCACTCGAACATATATGAAAAATTGCACAAAATCGGTTAGGAGGAGTTCACTGACAAACACAATTACAGGTTAATTATGTATATAAATATAAGAAACTATTTATATTAAATCAACCTTCAATTCAACTTGAGACTTCAGTTATAAAAATTTTACTTTAAAAAACAATTGAAGTGATATTATCGATATTAGCAATATATAATTTAAATTTGCCTCGTTTTCTGAAATAAAACATACAAATTTGAGGGCAAAGCATTATAAAATACGCTCAAGATTAATAAGTTCAAAGGCCCTGTGCCAATGTTTAAATTAACTGGATTTGAACAAGGAAAGTTCTTCCTATTTCTTCTTCTTTACAAAGTTGCAATTGGATAATTCACGATAAAACAGCCAAAGTCAAATAAAGAGCAAATAAAGGCTTTGAAAAAAAAAAAAAAAAATGGAAGTCTAAAAGAAAATAAGTCGAGAACAAATAAAGGCATTGGCAAACATTGTGACGGAGGAAAAAAAAAAAACCTAATATAGGTTCATTTATTTAACAAATGTTTTAAGCTCAAATTTCACACCTAAAAATGAAAAAAACTACTGCTCAGTCCTGACATTCGATTCGAAAAACTACTGGACAAGAAATCGATCCACATATCTGGATTTAATCTTAAACCTTTCACGCTCCGACCGTAAGAAAGTTATCTTTGTCGGCTGCCAACCTATCGCCAGAAAATATTTTGTGTTTTTATCTTTATTCCTTGGAACCACACGTGAACGAAAGAACAAAACGGATCTCAAATAAGTAGAGGAAAGGGGAAAACTAAAGGAAACAGTCCAAAATAAAAGACAAGAATTGTTGACGAAACATAGAGAAGAAAGAAAGAAGAAAAAAAGTTTTTTTTTTATTTCTTTCGCTACGCCTTTGAATAGGTTGCCGTTTATGGCTGGGTATTTCTTGCCTTTGGAATCTATTTTAGTACATGTGTATTTTGTGGATAAAGTAGGTCGGCTCTTTGGATTTTTTTTTTTTTTTATCTGTTCTTACTCTGCATCTACTGCTTTTGCCTTTTTGTTTCTTTGGAGGGGATGTTTTTTATTGTCCATTAAAAGGGTCAAAATGGTCTGCCAACAAGGTGCAAGATGAAAGAATAAAGTAAAAGGAAAGTTGTGCGATCTTGGATAGAAAAGAAACTACCAATTTCAGTTCTTTTCCTCCATGTGTTTTGGAATTTTCTTACAATACTATTGTTTTAACTTCTATATCGCATCATTATTTCATAGGATATTTCCTACGTATAGGATAGGATATGTGGATATATATCTAAACTGAAATTTGTTTAGTTAATTAATGGTGATGAATCGATATACCCTTCAGTAATCCTCGGCCAAATGAAAATAAGACACTTAGTAATTTTTTTATTGTTCGTTTGGTAGATTTTTCTTCTTATTTGTAAGAAAGATAACCAGATCATTTCTTTCATTTGAAAACAAATCGCACAGGATTTATCTTCCAATTTTAAAGTCTATATTAGATCATCTACAGTCATTTTAGATCTGGACTTATGGTTTAAAGTAGATTAAAAACTACTACATACATCTATGGCAATTACTCGAGCCAATCTATGAGAATCTTTTGAACTAAGCTACTCATATTATTTCGTAGTCACAAGTTCGTCATTTATGATATAGGATGAAATTTTAATCAAAAATATTTCTTTTAAAGAAGTTGCATAGGTAAAATATTTGAATGCCATTAACATATACACTATAAGTAACGTGTTAATGTACTGACTACTGACTGTAATCAACACCATCGGTGAATTTGAACTTCAAATTAAATTGCTCATTTTATCCTTATTCCTTTTTTGAAGAGATTTCAAAAAGTAAAATATATAAATATACGCTATAATTAAACGTTAAACATATTTACTTAATATTTCCATCGTTGCTGCCTAATTTTAGCCAAAAGAACACTTGTTTAGATGCAAATGATATTTGCAAATGCCGGAAGGTAAAAGAACTGAAATTTCTTGTATCACGAACTTTGATAAGTTTTCAACTAAAGTTGTTTAAAGTTTTTTTTTTGAGAGAGAGAACAGCAAATAGTTTCTTTCCTGGCCTACCGAATTGTCAAGTGTAGCTTCGGGACATAAATATTTTATGAACTCCCCGGCATCAAAGAGCCCCAATAAAAGGAGTTCTTCGAACGACGACCCCTTCAGGAAGTGAAATGCGATTGGATGAAAGGGAAACGAGTCATGGAATTGTTAGAACTCTCAATCCTCGTATTAAATTTGAAATTCTACTTTGCATAGCAGATTGGAAAAGCAAACAGCGAACAATTACTTTTTTCTCGTATCAAAATACAGGTATGGTTCAAATAAACTAGCAGAACCGCGCATACGTTGTCCTGCCAAAAATGAGTTGCAGAAATATACATAATAGAAAATATATTCTCGACGTTCCTATATCTGTGCATACTCCTTTTCATGGATATCGTTTGAATGGTATATAAAATGAAATGCTACAGCACCCTCTGGTGGCAAGTTACACTAAAGTGGATAGCGCGAACCTATTTTCCATTCGAATGCATATTATTACCAATTTTCACAGACATGTGTAGAACAGTTTAGAAGTTTATATACTACCGAACTATCTGGTGGCGACTTATAAGAAAGGGCATAAAATCATTCTGCATGTTTTGTCAAACGCACACAAAACATTTCATAAAAATTGATCCAGCCGTTTAGGAGGAGTTCAGTGACGAACACACGTACAGAAGAATTATATATACATACAAAGATAATAATAAAGCAATATTCAATTCAAGTTGAGACATCAGTTAGAGTATTAAAATTGTTGCTTCAAAAAGCAAATGGAATGGAAGTTAAAAACTGACATTATTGACAGTAATACTATTTAGTTTAAATTTTCCTGGGTTGCTGCAATACAACATGCATGTGTCAATTCTTAAAATAACTGGATTGTAATAAGTAAAGTTATTCTTTTTTTCTTGTTCTTTGCCAAGCTGCAATTGGATAATTCACGATAAAACAGTCAAAGTCAAATCAAGAGCAAATAAAGGCTTTAAAAAATGGAAGTCTAAAAGAAAGGAATTCAAGAACAAATAAAAGCATTGGCAAACATTGTAATAGAGAAAAAAATCCAACTTCTAACGACGCCCCCTTCAGGAAGGGAAACGCGATTGGAAGAAATGGAGGCGAGAAATGGAATTGTTGGAACTTTCAATCCGCGCATCAAATTTAAGATTACTTTGCATAGAAGATTGGAAAAAAATTACAAGCAATTACTTTTTTCTGATACCAAAATACATGAACAATTTATAAATAAACTAAGAACAGAACCCGACATAAGTTGTTCTGCCAAAAATATTCATTGCAGAAAATCACATATCGCGAATATATTTTCCACGTTCCAATATAGGTGTATACTAATTTTCATGGGTAACATTTGAATGGTATATAAGATGAGTTATCTGGCGTACGTTGTCCTGCGAAAAAAATACATTGTATAAAATTACATATTGCAAATTTTATATATATACATATCGCGAATTTTCCTTTTCCATGTTCCAATATATGTGCATACTTATTTTCATGGATATCGTTTGAACGATATATATGATGAAATATTGAAGCACCCTCTAGTGGCAAGTAACAATCAAGTGAATAGCGCGAGCATGTTTTTTATACTCGATTACATATTATTATCCATTTTCATGGCGATTGGTTGTATGGTATAGAAGTTGATATAATGCAGCACCATCTAGTGGCGACTTACAACAAAGTGGATAGCTCCATCATTTTGACAAACACACTCAAAATATTTCTTTACAATCGGTCCAGCTGTTTAGAAGGAATTCAGTGAAGAACACATGTACAGAAGAATTATATATATATGTATAAAAATAAGAAACAATTTATAATTAAATAATATTCAATTCAATTTGAGACTTCAGTTAGAGTTTTAAAATTTTTACTTTAAAAAACAATTGAAGTGAAGTTAAGAAAATGATATCATCGATAGTAGTATGGTCTAGTTTAAATTTCCTGGGTTTCTGCAATGCAGCATACAAATGCTGGGGGAAAAGCATTATAAAATGTTCATAATATTAACGGGTACAGAGGTCGTGTGGCGATGCTTAAAATAACTGGATTGGAACAAATAAAGTTATTTTATTCTTTACCGAGTTGCAATTGGATAATTCACGACAAAACAGCCAAAATCAATTCAAGAGCAAATAAAGGCTTTAAAAAAAATGGAAAGTCTAAAAGAAAGGAAGACGAGAACAAACAAAGGCATTGGAAAACATTGTAAAAATTCCTAATTTAGATTCATTTATTTAAGAATTCTTTTAAGCTCAAATTTCACATCAAAAGAAGAAAAAACTACCCAGGCCTGACATTCGATTCGCAAAAGTGCTGGACAAGAAAAATCGATCCACATATCTGGATTTAATCTTTTAAACCTTTCACGCTCTGACCATAAGGAAGTTATCTTTGTCGGCTGCCAACCTATATCCAGAAAATATTTTGTCTTTTATCTTTATTCCTTGGAACCACACGTGAACGAAAAGAATAGAAGGGGATCTCAAATAAGTAGAGGAGAGGAGAACTAAAGGAACTGTCCAAAATAAAAGAAAAGAAAATCGAAAAGAATTGTTGACGAAACGTAGAGAAGAAAAGGAAAAAAAAAGTTTTTTTTTGTTATTTCTTTCGCTACGCTTTGAATAGGTTACCTTTTATGGCCGCGTATTTCTTGCCTTTTTGGAATCTATTTTGATACATGTGTCTTTTCTGGATAAAGTAGGTCGGCCTTTGGTTCTTTCTTTTTTTCTGTTCTTTCTCAGCATCTACTGCTTTTGCTTTTTGTTCTTTGGGGCGGATTGTTTTTGTCTATTAAAAAGGGTCGAAATGGTCTGCCAACAAGGTGCAAGATGAAAGAGTAAAGCAAAAGGAAAGACGTGCGAAAGTGAACAGAAAAGAAACTACCAATTTCAATGCTTTTCCTCCATGTGTTTTGGAGTTTTCTTACAATGTTATTGTTTAAACTTGTATATCTCATCATTATTTTATAGGATGTTACCGACGGATAGGATAGGATATGTGTATAAACAGGGATATAATAATTAGTCCCTTTTTCAAAATGTGTAAAAAAAGAAACACTCGTCACAATGAGTTCCAATTTGAACTGAAGATACTCGAAAAAAAGGGAAACGGTATGACATATAAAAAGTTTTACCAATGTTTCCCATCCAATTTAATATGACCTTGGAGTGGTGGATGGGCCGTGGTGGAAGTTCTTTTTCCGTCAAAGTACCGAAACAATCAAGCACATAGAACAATACAGTTAGTTTAATGTGCAACTCATGTCAAATACGTTGTAATTTCTATTCAGAGATATTACTGGCAGCTGAATTCATTTTTAGGCCACTTGCAGCGCCATCTATTAATACAGTTTTGAATTGTAATTTGATGCCATACCTTTCACACACTCCTACAGTATCTTCAGTTCAAATTTGAAACTCATTGTGGCGAGTGGTTCTTTTTTTTTTGTACAGCATTTTGAAAGTGGAGTGTGATTACAATCATCCTGTATAGTGTTAAATCAGAGATTGCTGTAGTTGATGCACCAGTGAATTGGTGCATCAACCTGTATATACAAACTGAAATTTATTTAATTAATCAATGATGATGAATCAATATACCATTCAAAATCCTCAGCCAAATGAAAATAAATAATAATTATTTCTAGTAATTTTTCTGTTGTTCATTTAATGTTTTTTTTTTTCGTATTTGTAAGAGAGATAACCAGATCATTTCTTTCGTTTAAAAAGAAATCGCACAAGATTTATCTTCCAATTTTAAAGGGACTCTTTCTTCTCAATAAAGATAATCTGAAGTCAGATAAAACACTGCAAAACAATTCCTTTCTATAATTGACTCAAAAGCAATTCTTTCTTCGAGTAGATAAAAAATAACCCATCAAGTTCAAAGACGCGTTACGAGAAGAACATTTAAAGTTGCAATTTGGAAATCTCTTCATGAATTTAAAGCCTCTCTCAAAAGGGTTTCATTACGTTTAATTATTTTTAATTGAGTTTCAAAAAATGGGATACATATATATTTAGATTGCATTAATTTAAGAAGCAAATTTTATTTAAACCTTATGTCTCTCAGAAACATATTTTTGCTATTTATAAAGTACTATTTTTAATGGTTCCTTTGAAATGATCGACAGAAAGAGACAGTAATTCAATGATTTAGGCGAAACACGATACAATATACTAAATTCTATGTAGAAATTTTTTACTTCTGCATAGCTATTATTCCTACATACAAAAATTGGATAGGATATATAACCAAGTATTGACTGACAATGTACTGACTTCTGACTGCAATCAACATCATCAGCGAATTTTAACTTTGAACTAAAATGTTCATATTATCGCCTAGTCGTGGTTATTTATGTTATGATGGAATTTTAATGACGATATTTTCCTTTTTTTGGAGAGGTTACAATGGTAGAATATTTGAATGCCACTGAAATATACACTATAATTAAACACTAAATATATTTGCGTCATACTTCTATCGTTACTACATATTTCTTGTCAGATGAACACTTGATTAGATGCAAATGATATTTACAAATGCCAGAAAGTAAATTTGAAACTTCCTGTATCACGAACTGAATACCAAACTGAAATTTCCAGTATCACGAACTCTGATAAGCTGGCAACTAAAGTTGTTTAAAGTCCTTCTTCTTTTTTTTTTTTTTTTGAGAGAGAGAGAAAACAGTAAATAGTATCTTTTCGAGCCCACCGAATTGTCCAGCATATCTTGGGGACATAAATATTTTACGAGCTCCCCGGCATCAAAGAGCCCCAATAAAAGGAGTTCTTCGAACGACGCCCCTTCAGAAAGGAAATGTGATTAGATGAAAGGGAAGCGAGGAATGAAATTGTTGGAACTCTCAATCCCGTATCAAAATTAGAATTCTTCTTTGCATAGCAGATTGGAGAAACAGATTGCAAACAATTACTTTTTCTCTTCTTAAAATACAGGATGAATTTATAAGTAAACTAGCAGAACCCGACATACGTTGTCCTGCCAGAAAAATTGCATTCTTGAAAATTACATACGACGAATAAATTCTCCACGTTGTAATATATGTCATACTAATTTTCATGGACATCGTTTGAACGGTATATAACATGAAATGTTGTAGCACCCTCTGGTGGCAAGTAACAATGAAGTTCATAGCGCGAACCTATTTTCCATACTCGAATACATATTATTACCAATTTTTAAAGCGATTGATTGAATGATATAGAAGTTTCTATACTGCAGCACCCTCTGGTGGCGGCTTACAACAAAGGGGTTAGCATAAAAATATTCTCCATGTTTTGTCAAACGCACAAAACAAATTTCGGTCCAGCCATTTAGTTGGAGTTCTGTGACAAACAAATGTACAGAATAATTATATATATATATATATACATACAAAGATGAGAAACTATTTATATAAATAATAATAAAACAATATTCAATTCAACTTGAGACTTCAGTTAGAGTATTAAAAGTATTACTTTAAAACATAATTGAAGTGCAAGTTAAGAAAAAATGAGATTATCGATAGTAAGATTTACTAGTTCAAATTTGCCTGTGTTTCTACAATACAACATACAAATGTTGGGGTAAACAAGCATTATAAAATTTTCACGACATTAAAAAGCTCAGCGACAGTATGACGATGCTCAGAATAACTGGATTTGAACAAATAAAACTATCATTTTTCTTGTTCTTTACCAAGCTGTGATTGGATAATTCACGAGACAACAACAAGAGCAAATAAAGGCTTACAAAAAAAAAAAAAAAAAAAAAAAAAAATGGAAGTCTAAAAGAAAGGAAGTCGCCAACAAACAAAGGCATTGACAAACATTGTGACGAAGAAGAAAACATCCTGATGTAGGTTCATTTATTTAAGAAATCTTTTAAGCTCAAATTTCACATCTAAAAAAAAAAAAAACTACTGCTCATGCCTGACATTCGATTCGAAAAACCGCTGGACAAGAAATCGATCCTCATATCTGGATTTAATCTTAAACCTTTCACGCTCTGACCATAAGGAAGTTATCTTTGTCGGCTGCTAACTTATCTCCAGAAAATATTTTGTCTTTTATCTTCATTCCATGGAACCACACGTGAACGAAAGAATAGAAGGGCATCTCAAATAAGTAGAGGAGAGGGGAAAACTAAAGGAAACTGTCCGAAAAGAAAAGAAAAGCAAATCGAAAAGAATTGTTAACGAAACGCAGAGAAGAAAGAAAGAGGTAAAAAAAAATCGTTTTTATTTCTTTCGTTGCGCCTTTGAATAGGTTACCTTTTATGGCCGGGTATTTCTTGCCTTTGGAATCTATTTTGGTACATGTGTCTTTTTTGGATAAAGTAGGTCGACTCTTTGGATCTTTTTTTATCTTGTTCTTTCTCTGCATCTACTGCTTTTGCTTTTTGTTTCTTTGAGACGATGCTTTTTTTTTTTTTTTTTTTTTTGGCTATTAAAAGGGGTCGAAATGGTCTGCCAACAAGGTGCAAGTTGTAAGAATAAAGCAAAAGGAAAGACGTTCGAACGTGGATAGAAAAGAAAATACCAATTTCAATGGTTTTCCTCCATGTGTTTTGGAGTTTTCTTACAATACTATTGTTTAAGCATGTATACCGCATCATTATTTCGTAGGATATTACTTACGGATAAGATTAGATAGGTGGATATACACGGTGATTATAATTAAAGTCACACTTTTAAAATGCTGTAAAAAGAACTACTAGTTACAATGAGTTCATATTTGAATTGAAGATATTTGCGACGGTACGGTACTGCATAAAATAGTGGAAACGGTACTGCATAAAATAGTTCCAAAGTGTATTAACAGTTGGCGCTGTAAGCTGCATAAAGAAAGTGAATTCGGCTGCCAATGATATCGAAATTGCAACGTATTTGGAATGAGTTTCACATTAAACCAACTTTAGTGTTCAATGTGCTTGATTGTTTCCGTTTTTTGACGGAAAAAATGACTTCAAGTCATTCAACAGTTGTGACACTGTTAGTGGAAAGCCCATCCACCACAGCAAGGGCATACCATATTGGATGGGAAAAATCGGTGGAAGTATTTTTGGAGCTATTTTTGGATTTCCCTCTTCTCAAGTATCTTGAATTCAAATTTGAACTCGTTGTGACGAGAGGTTTTTTTTTACAGCATTTTGAAAGGATATACACTGAAGTGCCAAAAGTCATGGGATAGCAATATGCAAATTTTCAGATGGAAGTAGCATCGCGTAGAACAGTTATAAATGCGCAGTGCTTTCGCAGAGCTTTCATTTCTGTTCAAGTTATTCATGTGAAGAGGTTTTGACGTGATGATGACCGCACGACGGGAATTAACAGACTTTGAACGCGGAATGTTAGTTGAAGCTAGACGCATGGGTCATGCCATTTCAGAAATCTTTAGGGAATTCAACATTCCCAGATCCACTGTGTCAAGAGTGTGCCGAGAGTATGAAATTTCAGGCATAACATCCCACCATGGACAGCGCAGTGGTCGACCGCCTGCACTTAACGACCGAGACCGGCGACGTCTGCAAAGAGTCGTAAATTCTAACAGACAAGCAACACTGCGTCAAATAACCGCAGAAATCAATGTGGGACGTACAAGGGACTTGTCTGTTAGAACTGTGCGGAGAAATTTGGCTTTCTCGGGCTATTCCAGCAGAAGACCGACTCGAGTGCCTTTGCTAAAGGAACGACATCGCTTGCAGCGACTCTCGTGGGCACGTGAGCATATCGGTTGGTCCCTAGATGAATGGAAAACCGTGGCCTGATCCGATGAGTCACGATTTCAGTTGGTAAGAGCTGATGGTAGGGTTCGAGTGTGGCGCAGACCCCACGAAGCCATGGACCCAAACTGTCAGCAAGGCACTGTTCAAGCTGGTGGTTGCTCCGTAATGGTGTGGGCTGTTTTCATGGCATGGACTTGGTCCTCTGGTGCGACTGGACCGAACATTGACTGGAAATGCTTATGTTCAGCTACTTGAATCACTTGCAGCCATTCATGGACTTCATGTACCCAAACAACGATGGGATTTTTAAGGATGACAATGCGCCATGTCACCGGGCCACAACTGTTCGCGATTGGTTTGAAGAACATTCTGGACAATTCCAACGAATGATCTGGCCACCTAGATTGCCCGACATGAATCCCATCGAGCATTTATGGGACATCATCGAGAGGTCTGTTCGTGCCCAAAATCCTGCACCATCAACGCTTTCACAATTATGGACGTCTATCGAGACAGCATGGCGCAATATTCCTGCAGAAGACTTCCAACGACTTGTTGAGTCCATTCCATGTCGAGTTGCTGCACTTCGCCGGGCGAAAGGAGGGCCGTCATGATATTAAGAGAATCCCATGACTTTTGTCACTTCAGTGTATGTATGCATATATATATACACTGAAGTGACAAAAGACATGGATAGCACATATGCAGGCTTTCAGATGGCAGTAGCATAGCGTAGAACAGGTCTAAATGCGCAGTGCTTTCGCAGAGCTTTCATTTCTGTTCAAGTTATTCATGTGAAGAGGTTTTGACGTGATGATGACCGCACGACGGGAATTAACAGACTTTGAACGCGGAATGTTAGTTGGAGCTAGACGCATGGGTCATGCCATTTCGAAATCGTTAGGGAATTCAACATTCCCAGATCCACTGTGTCAAGAGTGTGCCGAGTATGAAATTTCAGGCATAACATCCCACCATGGACAGCGCAGTGGTCGACCGCCTGCACTTAACGACCGAAACCGGCGATGTCTGCAAGAGTCGTAAATTCTAACAGACAAGCAACACTGCATCAAATAACCGCAGAAATCAATGTGGGACGTACAAGGGACTTGTCTGTTAGAACTGTGTGGAGAAATTTGGCTTTTCTTGGGCTATTCCAGCAGAGAAGACCGACTCGAGTGCCTTTACTGACAGAACGACATCGCTTGCAGCGACTCTCGTGGGCACGTGAGCATATCGGTTGGTCCTAGATGAATGGAAAACCGTGGCCTGGTCCGATGAGTCACGATTTCAGTTGGTAAGAGCTGATGGTAGGGTTCGAGTGTGGCGCAGACCCCACGAAGCCATGGACCCAAACTGTCAGCAAGGCATTGTTCAAGCTGGTGGTCTCTCCGTAATGGTGTGGGCTGTTTCTTCATGGCATGGACTTGGTCCTCTGGTGCGACTGGACCGAACATTGACTGGAAATGCCTATGTTCAGCTACTTGGAGATCACTTGCAGCCATTCATGGACTTCATGTACCCAAACAACGATGGGATTTTTATGGATGACAATGCGCCATGTCACCGGGCCACAACTGTTCGCGATTGGTTTGAAGAACATTCTGGACAATTCCAACGAATGATCTGGCCACCTAGATCGCGCGACATGAATCCCATCGAGCATTTATGGGACATCATCTAGAGGTCTGTTCGTGCCCAAAATCCTGCACCATCAACGCTTTCACAATTATGGACGTCTATCGAGACAGCATGGCTCAATATTCCTGCAGAAGACTTCCAACGACTTGTTGAGTCCATGCCACGTCGAGTTGCTGCACTTCGCCGGGCGAAAGGAGGGTCGACACGATATTAAGAGGTATCCATGACTTTTGTCACTTCAGTGTATGTATGTATATCTTTAATTTTCCAAAATCAATTTTCTATTATTTTAAATTATAAATTTAAAAGAATATTTTATATGTAAGTACTTTTGTGTGTCGGCTATGCACGTCCTCCATTTACATCAAAATCTCAACTCCAAATTTCTTGCCTTTGGAATCTATTTTGGTACATGTGTCTTTTTTTGGATAAAGTAGGTCGGGTCTTTTTTTTTTATCTGCTCTTTCTGTGCGCCTACTGCCTTTGCTTTTTGTTTCTTTGCGGCGAATGTTTTTTTTTTTTGGTCTTTAGAAAAGTGTCGAAAGGGTCTGCCAGCAAGGTCCAAGATGAAAGAATAAAGCAAAAGAAAAGACGTGAATAGAAAAGAAACTACCAATTTCAATGCCTTTCCTCCATGTGTTTTGGAGTTTTCTTACGATACTATTGTTTAAACTTCTATATTGCATAGTTATTTCATGGTATGTTATCGACGGATCGGATAGGATAAGTGTATATACAGGGTGATTATAATTAAAGTCCCACTTTCAAAATGCTGTAAAAAAAAGGACCACAATGAGTTCAAATCTAAATTGAAGATACTTGAAGAAGAGATAAATGGTATGGCAACAAAAAAAAGTTTCATCGATTTTCCATCCATTTGGTATGACTTTGATGTGGCGGATGAGCTTTCCACTAATATTGTCACAACTGTGGAATGACTTCTTAAAAAAACCGAAACAATCAAGCATATTGAAAACTACAATTGATTTAATGTGCAACTCATAAAAATACGTTGTCATTTTGATTCAAAATATAACTGGCAGCCGAATCCACTTTCTTTATGTCTGTTACAGTGTCATCTATTAAAAAACTTTGGAACCCTCTTTGATGCCTTACCGTGTCCCCCCTTCTCCATGTATCTTCAGCTCAAATTTGAACTCATTGTGACGAGTGGTTCTTTTTTTTTTACAGCATTTTTAAATTACCCTGACTATATATTTATTTTTATTTATATTACCCTGCCTATACAAACTGAAATTTAACGGCTTAAGTACGGCTAGTAAATTTTTGTTCATTTGATTGATTTTTTTACTTATATTCAAGGAAGATAACCAGATCATTTCTTTCATTTAAAAAGAAATCGCCCAAGATTTATCTTCTAATTTTAAAGGGACTTTTTTCTTCCGCATAAAGGTAATCTGAACTGATAAAACACTGCAAAACAATTCCTTTCTGTAAATGGCTTAAAAGAAATTTTCTTTCGAGTAGATAAGAAATAACAACCATCAAGTTCAAAGACTCGTAACGAGAAGTACATTTAAATTTGAAACTTGGAATCTCTCCATGAATTTAAAGTCTGCTCTAAAGGGTTTCATTACTAGTTATTTTTAATTCCATTTCAAGAAATGGAATATGTGTATGTAGATATAGATTGTATTAGTTTAAGGATACAACATTTTGTTTAACCTTATGTCTCTCAGAAAGATATGTTTTGATTTTTTATAAAATGCTATTTTAAATAGATCCTTTGAAATGTTCAACAGGAAAAAGGAGACTAATTTAGACGAAAAAAGATATAAAATGCTAAAATATTTTTATGTAGCAAAAGTTTATTCTTTATTCCTACATATAATAATCGTATAGGAAATAAAGCAAAGCATTGAATTGATTTTTATAATAATTTATTTCAATGTTATTATTTACAATAATTGATTGGTAGAATGATACAACAATTTATACTGACATTTGAAAGTTTTGAAAATGATATAATAATGCACATTCACTGCCAAAAAGAAGAAGCATGCAGAGGAAAATATTTTTTTTTCTGGAATCTAATCTGAATTGGAGAAGTTGCAATTCACTGTGGAGTTTAATGGAAGTATGTAAATATTATGTAACAGACAATCATGTGTCGAGAAATGTGCAGAACAGACAGTAGTAGAAGTATCCTGCATTATGAATGATTACAGGAGTTGCATTTAAGTTGCCCATTCATAGACTGTACGCTGGGCACTCCGAGCTTGACTTCTTCTATCTTCCAATCCAGAAGGACACGATTGAAGTGGTGTCGCCAACATGTCAATTAGACTGTTGTCATATTCACGGATGAGTCGAAATTTGTAGCAGCACTATGGTGTGGGCAGACATTTCGTTGGGATATCGCACCCACCAAAAAGCACTGTCAAAAGAAAGTGATCAGAAATTCCGTATATTTTGTTTTCAAGACAAATGTTTTTCTATGGCTTCCAAAACACAAATTGAAGATTCTGATCTTGCGCTGGCCTGCTGTGAGGCTCATCAAAGCTGGACGATCAATCAAGATGTTGCTGTTTTCTTTGGCTTACATCATTCCGTAATTTCATGATTATGGCTCAGTGAAAACAATTCCTAAGCAGCCAAACAGTTGTCCTAAGCCGATCATCTAAGGATTAAGACTCACGCAAAATATAGATATATTGCTATTGTAGCTAAGTGGAATCGAAAAGAGATCTCCACAAGTATCACATAATTGGTTTCAGCGTCCATTGGTAAGCCGATATCCACCACTACCGTGCGCTGAAGGCTACACATTAATAGACTGTACGTCCGGTATCTCTGGCTTGCTTTCCTCTGTCTCTCCAATTCCGAGGGGCACAATTAAAGTGGAGTCTGGAACATGTAAATTGGACTGTGTCTTATTGGGGTAATGTTACGTTCAAGGAGGAGTCAAGATTTGCATTGCAAGGAATAACAAGCACGTAAGGGGTTGGGCAGAGAAAAAGACGCACGCCATCGTTTCCAGAAGAATATAACTTAAGATCACGCTCTCCTATATATAAGCGCTATTTCGTTAGGGTACCGCACCGACTTGCACATCTTTTTATCTCTCATCTACATCTTAAAAAAAACACTCGTCACAATAAGTTCAACTTGGAACCGAAGATACACGAAGAAGTTGGAAATGGTACAGCATCAAATAAGTTCCAAGTGTATTAATAGATGGTGCTGTAAGTGGCATAAAAGAAAGTGAATTCGGCTGTCAGTGATATTTTGAATCTAAATTACAAACGGATTTGGCATGAGTTGCACATTACACCAAATGTAATGTTCAATGTCCTTGATTTGTGCTTTTGACGGAAAAAATGACTTCCAAGTTATTTAAAAGCTGTGACAATGCGAGTGGAAGCCCATTCAACACGGCAAAGTCTAATTGTATGGAAAAAAGGGTAGAAATTGTTTTGAAGCTTGCTTTATACCATTCCGTTTCTCCCTTTTTCAAGTATTTTCAGTTCAAATTTGTACTCAGTGTGACGAGTGGTTCTTTTTTATAGCATTTTGAAAGTGGAACTTTAATTATAATCACCCTGAATACGGAATATAGTTCGACTCTTATAATTCTATAGAAAACACTTTATTGTTAGCCATACAATCAGCTAAATTCCATTAATTGTTTTCACCCATTTAGTTAGATCTGTCAAAACATTATACCACAAAAATTTAAAAGTATAAACTTTATAATATCAAATCTCAACTCTCGTATTTCAGAAGCTCTTTTACCTCGAGAGCTTTGTATGAATAATTCAACAGACGAGAAGGCCAGTAATTTCCGAACCTACGGTGATTAATGGTGGTCAGTCGCCAATATCGATCAAGCGGCCAAACATCGATACTGAAATCCCCCTCGTTCATGGTAATATCGACAAATATGTGGATTTCACATGAGGACGAGCTGCACAAGATAGTTAGGCAAACCGAATCTTTACCACAAATAAATAGCTTATTGCAAACCCATCTTTCGATTTAGAGGGATCTTCGGCCCCATTTCTCAGATTACGATATAATCCCGGGAGATGCAATAGGCAGTTTTCTCCGGATTGGGAATTCCAGGGATTTAAAGACAGTTGGGATTGTGTCCGTTTCAGTGCATGATGGTACAATCACTCATCCATTTTATCGATAAGGATGGTGCACCCTTGATCTTATTGTGGAAGAGGATTTTCTATGCCACACTTCCAGATAAGGTTTTATTTCATGTGAGCCTTAACAATAAAATTATTTTTTATCTTGAATGAAATCTAACATATTTATCTAGAATTTGATATATCCAAGATGATGGGATAAATGTTTTCTTGTTTATAAAATTACATGAGACTTGATTTGTTGCTCTACGGTCATTTTGAGTACACTTTGAGCTAATTGGACCGGTACATACAGTTTAACGTAGATTCCGAACACCTCACAAACATCCACGCCATAGCCATTATTCGAACCTAAACCTGTTTTATTAAAGGTCAGAGCGCTACCCAATTGGCCATCATGTTGAGGAAGTTAAAATAGGGTGTAACTGATCATGATATTTATTGAACAACAATGATGCTAATGCAAGTTATATAATCGGTCTTCTATGGAACATACTTTATTGATTGTCAAGCAATGAGTTAAATCCTATTAATTATTTTCCTCCATATTTAGATATGTCAAAATTTTCGAAGAAACTTAGAAACTGTGAATCTTCCCCAAATTGCTTTTCTATTTCTTAAAATACTATATACCAAACTTAATTTTTAAATGCAATGTATTGTTATTAACGAAATTATTTGTATTTTAAATTATATATATAACTTAAAATATTTAAATGTGTATTTTAAAATGGGATGTTTGTTGATTATAATATTTATTGAACGACAGTGATGTTAATACAATTTATACCGTTGGTCTCCTATAATTACATGGAAAACACTTTTAGTCATATAATCAGTTAAATTCCCATTAATTGTTCTCACCCATTTAGTTAGATATTTGAAAACTTTATACCGCGAAAATTTAAAAAAGGCGTAAACTTCATAATATCAAATCTCAACTCGTATTCCCGGAAGCTGTTTACCCCCGAGAGCTTTGTATGAATAATTCAACAGACAAGAAGGCCTGTAATTTCCGAACCTACTGTGATTAATGGTGGTTCAGTCGCCAATATCGATTAAGCGGCCAAACACCGATACTGAAATCCCCCTTGCTCAAATATATGGATTTCACATGCGGACGAGCTGCACGACATAGTTAGGCAAACCGAATCTTTGCCACAAATAAATAGCTTATTGCAAATCCGTCTTCCGATTTAGAGGGATATTCGGCTTCATCTCATATTACGATTTAATCCTGGGAGATGCAATAAGCAGAGTTCTCCGGATTGGGAATTTAGGGATTTAAAGACCGTTGGGATATTCTCCGTTTCAGTGCATGATGGTATACAATAACTCATCCATTTTACTCGATAAGGATGGTGAATGCTTGCGCTTGTTGTGAAAGTGGATTTTCTATGCCACACTTCCAAATAAGGTTTTATTTCATCTGAGCCTTAACTTTAAAATTATTTTATATATATTGATATATAACACATTTATCAAGAATTTATGATAAAATGTCCCAAAGTAGGGTTGAATATTTTCTTGTTTATAGCCTTACACGAGAAGAAATTTTATTAAAATAATCGTTATAATAAAAAGATTTAGTTAGAAAGTATCATTATTCATCATTTATAAGCAACTGTATTCGAGGTTCCATAATTAATTTCAGTTCCCAAAATCCTTTTCTATTTGTTAAAATGCTATATACAAAATTTAATTTTTAAATGTAATTTATTTGTGTTAAATAAATTATTTGCATCTGGTTAAATAAATTACATGTATAACTTAAAATATTTAAGTGTGTATTTTAAAATGTGATATTTGTTATCATGATATTTATCGCAAAGCAGTGATGTTAATACATGTAATACATGATCTATGAAAATTAATTTATTCTCAGTCAAACAATGAATTAAATTCACATGAATTATTCTTGTTCATAGTTTGCGGCCGGATGGCAATTGGCTAGAGCTCTGGTCATTGGTACTACAGCCTTCAGGTTCGAAGGCTGGCAGTAGCATGGATGTTTGTTAATGGTTTGGAATCCACGCTAAACTGTAGGTCACGGTATAATTAGCCTAAAAGTGTGCAAAAATATCACCGTAGATTGACAAATCAAACTTTCAAGGTTGATATCTCAAAATATTTGAAGAACAAAATTTTTTAGAAATTTTGAATCTTCCAAAATGATTTTCTATTTCTTAAAATGCTGTATACCAAACTTAACTTTTAAATATACGTGGTAATGAAATTATTTGCATTTTGTTAAGTATATATATCTATAAATAAAAATAATTAAATTTGTATTTTAAAATAGTATATTTATTAAACATGTTATTTATCAAACAGCAGGGATGCTAATACAAGATATATCGTTGGTCTGTTATAATTTTATAGAAAATATTTTACTGTCAGTGAAACAATCAGTTAAATTCCCATTAATTGTTCTGCCACATTTAGTTTGATATGTCAAAACTTTATAGCACAAAATTAAAAAAGCGTAAATTTTATAATATCAAATCTCAACTCTCGCATTCCGGAAGCTCTTTACTTCGGAGAGCTTTATATGAATAATTCAACAGACGAGAAGGACTGTAATTTTCAAAGCTATTGTGATTAATGGTGGTTCAGTGGCCAATATTGATGAAGCGGCCAAACATCGATACTGAAATCCCTCGTTCATGGCAATATCGACAAATATGTGGATTTCACATGAGGGCGAGCTGCACAACATAGTTAGGCAAACAGAATCTTTGCCACAAATAAATAGCTTATTGCAAATCCGTCTTCCGATTTATCGGGATCTTCGGCCCCATCTCAGATTACGATTTAATCCTGGGAGATGCAATGGGCTGTGTTCTCCGGATTGGGAATTTCAGGGATTTAAAACAGTTGGGATTGTGTCCGTTTCAGTGCATGATGGTATACAATAACTCATCCATATTACTCGATATAGATGGTGTACACTGGCGCTTATTGTGAAAGTGGATTTTATCTGTCATACTGATTTTATTTCATCTGAGCTTTTTCAGTGAAAGTGACAATATTCAAATATTTATAAGTTAAGATATTTGAGGTATTTGAGTTCCCAAAATCCTTTTCTATTTCTTAAAATGTTATATACCAAACTTACATTTTAAATATAATGTAGTGTTAACTAAATACTTTGTATCTAGTTCAATAAATTATATCTATAACTAAAAATATTTAAATGTGTATTTTAAAATAGGATGTTTGTTGATCATGATATTTATCGCATGACAGTGATGTTAATACAGGTTATGCATGCTATATGGAAAATAATTTATTCTTAGTCAAAGTTAAATTCACATTAATTACTCACCTTCATAGTTAAATATCTCATACTTTTAAAGTACAAGATTCTTTGAAACTGTGAATCTTCACAAAATATTTTTCTATTTATTAAAAATTCTGTATACCAAACTTTACTCTTAAATGTAATGTATCTGTATTAACGAAATTATTTATATTTGTCAATAAATTAAATGTATAATAAAAAATATTTAATTGTGTATTTAAAAATAGTGTTTTTTTATGATATTTATTAAATAACAGATGCTAATACAAGATATATCCTGAATCTCTTATAATTCTATGGAAAACACTTTATTGTTTGTCAAACAATCAGTTAAATTCCCATTAATTACTCCCATCAGTTAAATTCCATTCCCCATTAGTCACACAATCGGTTAAATTTAAATTAATTGTTCTTTTTCCATTTACTTAGATATGTCAAAAACTTTATACCGCGAAAATTTAAAAAGTGTAAATTTCATAAATATCAAATCTCAACTCGTATTACGGAAGCCTTTTACCTCGGAGAGCGTTAGATGAATAATTCAACAGACGAGAAGGCCTGTAATTTCCGAACCTACTGTGATTAATGGTGATTCAGTCGCCAATATCGATTAAGCGGCCGAACATCGATACTGAAATCCCCCTCGCTCATGGCAATATCGACAAATATGTGGATTTCACGTGAGGACGAGTTGCACAACATAGTGTTAGGCAAACCGAATCTTTGCCACAAATAAATAGCTTATTAAAAATCCGTCTTCCGATTTAGAGGGGATCTTCGGCCCCATCTCAGATTACGCATATAACCCGGGGAGATGCAATAGGCAGGGTTCTCCGGGATTGGGAATTCCAGGGATTTAAAGACAGTTGGGATTGTGTCCCAAAATGCATGATGCATGATGGTACAATAACTCATACATTTTACTCGATAAAGATGGTGCACACTCTGCGCTTGTTGTGAAAGTGGATTTTATCTGTCACACTTCCAGATCTGGTTTTATTACATCTGAGCCTTAACTTTAAAATTATTTTATCTTTGAACATATTTCCAACACATTTATCAAGAATTTAGAAGCAAAGTTGGGATGAATATTTTATTGCTTTTATAGCCTTTACACGAGAAGAAATTTTAATAAAAATAATCATTATAATGAAAAGATTTATTTAGAAAGTATCATTATCCATCTATTTATAAGCAATGGTATACGAGGTTCCCTAATTAATTTGAGTTCCCAATATAATTTTCTATTTGTTAAAATGCTATATACAAAACTTAATTTTTTTAAATGTAATTTATTTATGTTAAATAAATTATTTGCATCTGGTTTAATAAATTACATGTATAATTTTAAATATTTAAGTGTGTATTTTAAAATGGGGATGTTTGTTGATCATGATATTTACCGAAAGGCAGTGATGTTGATACATGCAATACATGATCTAGGAAAATTAATTTATTCTTAGTTAAATTTCTAATGAGTTAAATTCACATTAATTATTCTCGTTCGTGGTTTGCGACCTGGATGGGCAATTGGTTCGAGCTCTGTCCATTGTTATCACATACTTCAGGTTCGAAGGCTTGTGGTAACGTGGATGTTTGTTAATGGTTTGGAATCCACGCTAAACTGTAGGTCACGGTATAATTAGCCTAAAGTGTGCAAA
>BPLR01003610.1:0-79266 GCA_021605095.1 Caerostris extrusa | reverse complement strand
ATAGCCTTAACGCCAGCTCAGAAAGAATATTTGCAAAGTTGGTCCACCACACAAGATTTAATATATTAGTAATGAAAAGAGCTTTTGCAGCAAAAATGTGTAATTTTTCACTCATTTTCTAATGTGTTCTTTTGCTTGAGTTACGGAAGACCATATTGGTCACAGAACTTCCGAAGAAAATATTTAACATTTCAAAGTTTTCTTTTCTTAATAAATACTGTGTGTATAAAATCTTAGAGCATTCTCAAGTTTTTGATACCATCAGCTGTGTCAAAATATGTTGGTTTTCATTTGTGCTGCAATTCTTTTTTATAAATTATTTCACATTAATTAAAACATTGGTGTTTAGCGGTGTAATTGGTCACCAGAAAAAGTTAGGAGCCTCAGTAGTATGTGTTTTTAAATTACTTGAAGCAGTGTATAAACTGGTAAATTTTTGAGTTTTGCAATATTAAAAACAGCCAGCTCAATTTTATGATAAACAATAAGATTTGCCTGGGTCATAATTCTCCGCACTCTGTGTCGATCTAGCCTCTTTAATGGTTATATATAACGTTCTTTTCTTCCAAATATTGCCAACAGGGCCAGAGTAAATCGCCCTTGCTGCCATTCTTATTTATTTACAGTGCTTTTCATTGACTTTTTGATGCTTGTGTTATGGGGTTTTTTATCACATGATCTTCTTCTGCCAGAGTTATTGGTGTGCTAACGAGACCATGGCTTACAGAGAAATCCCAAAATGAAAACAGTTCGTGTTGGTGAGGAATCAATTGCACTATGCTGTCATATCCAGAATTGCAGTAGTATATGTTGTGTACAATTAATAAATTATTGGGGCCGTGCATTTAGGGTGAGGTCTCTTCATTGGCTGGCTCGAGCAGTAATTTGACTTTCTAAATTCTAAGCACTCACTTTAAGGTGCAATATTTTTTTTTTTTTTGTACTAAAAAGTTATGTACAGTACTTATTTTTATAGGATATATATATATAGTGCTGTTCTAGATCAAAAGTGAAAAACAAAGTGAGGGCAGCCAGAAAATATCAAAGATGCCTATAGATATGGCAGTTTATTTCAAAATTCTCTGGTCTGCCAGTAAAGATCGTGAAATATAGTTGGCACTTGGTGTCAGAAATTGTTTGGCCTACTGTTTACCTCAGTGTTTGTAATGTACAGCATTTCAAATATATGTATCTTTTTTAAAATTATTATTGATTTTTTATGTTTAATTATTGTTGTGTCATTCTCAACAAAGCCTCTACTGGAGGCAGACACCATTTTCTTACATCATAAGTTTAAAGTCATTTGCAATGTGTGAATATTTAATCTTGTTACTTAAAATATAGTTTAATTTTTTAATATCTAAATAGTAAATGATGCCTATAATTGTTTTATGGCTACTAGCTAATTTGTTGTCAAATACATTTTGATTCACACTTTGAAGCTTGTTGTCAAAATTATTTCTAAATACTATTTTTCACTCTAAAATTTTTTCGACTGAAAATAAAAGATGTTCACCTATTTTGCAGGAATGGGTACTGTTGTGAATGATTTCCAACATCAAGGGCACCACACCCTGTCACAATGGCAGGTAAGACATGCCTCTGTACACTTAATCACACAATTTTTCAGCAATTCACAATCTTACTTCAGTATTGTTGTCTGAGAGACAGGTTCCCTGAGACAATTCCAGTCACTTTTGTAACAATAAGTCTTCAGCTTATTGCACAAACATGGAAATCTTAACAACAGCATGTGTTCATGATTTTTGAAAATGCTTCACAAATTAATAAAAGATTTAAATATGCTTGAAAAATGATTGCAAAACATTTATTGAACATCCTTGAAACTAGCAAGTTTTTAGAAAATAGTTTTTTGTTGTATTCCGTTTCCATACAGCCACATAGTATATATTACCTGAAAAGTACTTTTCTGTCACTTATTTGTTTTCATGCTATTTTTGTTTTATTTTTTCTGTAGAAAAGCTATATTTTTTATATTGAAATTTTCATCTATTCTTTTTCAGTCAAGAAAAATGATAGTAATTTTTTCTGAATTGTACAGATATTTCTATGGAAATAAACTCCCTCACAAGATTGAATATGCAACAGCTTATGCAGTACCCTATTGCTTTTCATAGCTGTCAATATTGCACATTTCAAGCTTTTTAAATTTAATAAACACACAACTATGTTAATTTTACTTTCTGTTTTATGTACACTACGGTTTGTTTCCACAGAAACAACAAGACTCGTAGAGGTTGCCCTCAACATATCGTTTTATGATACTTCCAGCTCGTTGAGGCTCCTTATGCTGCAGAAGTATGAATGTAAATAGCTCTTTATTTAATACTTAATAGCCTGCGCACATCTATATAATATTGCCTTTTAGCATTGGTTCTTGTTTTTGTGCATTATATATATTTTCTTTTATTATTGGAGACATAGTTTATCTGTAATAATATGTGCCGCCTGTTGTTTATTAAACAAATTATTCATCATCCAAAATAAAAGAAAATATCTTATAATGATTTTATGTTTAATTTTTGAATAATGTATAATTCTTTTTTGTTTTTTTATATTTACAATCAGGTGGGGCCGGTTATATAATATAATATTTATTTACTAAATGATTAAAACATATCAGCAAAGAACAGGCGTTAATATCATTAATTAAATGACTTATTAATTATGAACACTTCTTCAAAAATTTGTGATTTAACCAAAAATCTGATCTGAGATAAGTGGCAAATATTTTCGAAAGATATGAACTGGCCAATATCTGGAGGAATGAAAAAGTCCAAGTCTGGAATTGCCATCATTGGTGAGTATCTTTTGAATCGCTGATATTAGCATGGTCATATGCACCCATTTTCAGAGAATTATCAAAATGTAATTTTATCAAATTATAACCTCAATTTTTATTCAAATGCCTTTTGAATCTCTATTTTTATGTGTCAATAGGCTCACATTGAAGTTGAGTACTCTGCCTGGGGCCTTATGTATATACTGTGAAATGCATTTCAAGATAATCCATGAGCCACCTAGTTAACTTGGGGCTTCTGCGTTTTTGCGTGAGAAGAATAATTCAAACATACAAAACATGTGCATGAAGGCACAGAGATATGCAGCCTTTGTCAGTGTGCTGGTTGGTGAAAGTGTCCAGCATATGTCATAGATGGGCACTAACTGCTTACAGTCACAAACTGGGATAGTATCAAAATTTTTATTTCAGCAAATTTGATAATCATCATTAGATTAAACATAACATACCTGTTTATAATGTCATTAATAATACTTTCACTCCATCATAATAAGTTTAATGTCAAAAGAGCCTTTTGGTAAGTAGAAACAGAATCCGAAGTAAGAAGGTACCTCACTGGGTATTAATAGTTCAAGATATTCCTATAATCAGCAATTGTCTGCTCTCGCTTGATAGGGGCAGCCGCTGATTCTGATGTTCAGATACGCTGGTTAGTCGCTGGAATTACAATTGCGCATCTAATGTCATGGGTCTGCACCTGGATGAAGAGCATGCCATTTGGCAAGTCTGGCCGAGCCAGAGACTCAGCTGGCAGCTATTGGCGTAGATCTGCATTTTTTTTTTTTGATTTAAAATCACCTATGGGTTGCAGCGTCATTGCAGATTACAGTGAAATAGTGGAAGGTTGCAGTGGTTTATTTTGTAGACATCTGATCTCTTAGTTGCCTTTTTAATGCTATCATTTTCCATTTATTTTCTGGGGCTCAGCTTTTTCTCATAAAATTTTTCTTCTGTTATCATTTGTTTATTGCCTGTCCTGACTTTATCTCTTGGCGCCTGTTGGCTGTTGCAGTGATTCATATACATATTTCCTTTCATCACATGTCGCATTATGGTCAGAATAACCTCACTGCAGGCTGGGTAATTCTTAAAAATGTTTATTTGGCATCTTCTGTACGTTAAAATTGAAGTATTTGACAGTATTGGTTCAGCAAAGGCTTTACTCCTTTCATTATTTTAAAAGGAAATTGCCGTACTCAACCAGCTCCTAGCATTGATAAATACCCGTACTTTTACCCCAAATTGTTGACGAGTGAATATACGGAGAACACTGATAGCTAATTCTGTGATTTGTGTCATCTCTAACAGCATTTTAATAATAGTTGCTCCAGGAGACAACAAGAGCGCTGATCATACCAAATACTCGGCCTGGGGCCATCAACATTGGCGCCTGTGTGGCTGACTCTACTTAATGCTCCGATGCATTGTCATAAGAAAGCATATTAATAATAGAAAACACCTAGTATGTATATTTTTTCTTGTAGTTATTGTCCCAACATACTCTCATAAAATTTCTTCATTTTGTGTAGGAACCCAGTCATAAGGATCCAAAATACTCATATTCACATATGGGCCTGTAAGATTTGACATACCATGGGAGTCAATTTAGTATATACTTTGTGATAAAACAGGAATTCTTTGTCTGCTTAGTCAGTGTTTTCTTTTGATGCTATAATATGTAAAAAAATAGTTCTTAAAAGAAACTGAAAGAAACTTATAGATAAGAAGAAATTAAAGTAAAAACATGATGCCACTTTTCTTGATATCTCAGGCTCCAAGCCCAGATGTACCTGGATATTGTCTGTTTTTTGCTTCTCGTAAGTCATCTTATCTAATGCCCTTCTATACCATCATGGATGTAAATGGAATGATAACAAGCAGGCCTTACGTCAGACTTCAACACATTTTTCTTAGAGCATAGTCGTATATAGCTGCTTTGAATAAAAATATGGCTGTTTGGTATGTAAAGTGCACAAGGAATTTTTTTCATCTAGTTTTTCTTTTATTTTAATTATTAAAAATAGAATTTGTTAAGGAAATAAAAGATGGTATATTTGCACAATATGATCAATGTACTGCTCCTTCTATTCAACTATTACAATAGATGTAGATGGGCTGCTGCCTACTTTAAAACAGCAATATCTTTCTGTTTTTAATTTTTTCTTATTATAGCTGTGTCATTTGTTTTTTTTTCTCTCCTAAAGAAATGGAAAAAGTTCATTAAAACTATTTTAAACAGTGGTTTATAAAATGCATTTTTAGTAACGTTAATTATGCATTTATGATATTAATTAAGAAATTGAATTAGCTTTTATCCATGAATATAGGTGTTCATCAAACATTTTTATATGTTGGTAGATTGTAAAAATATTATGTGAGAGTTTTTTAACTATATATTCAATCTTAATGCAACAAAATTTCATTATAAAAGAATACTTTTATAGATATTTTCTTGGCCCCTTATTTTAGTGCTGTCTTAGCTGAGCTTCATGCTGGCATGGACATTGAAGTCAGGCGATGGGATGCACTGCTTTCGCACATAAAGTCGAGATCAGAGCAGACACTAGCTCCATAGCATCATGGCAGAAGAGGCGCAGTGCTGATATCGCCAAAACCTGGTATGCTCTAATATTAGCGTGTATTAATCAGGTGCCATAATTTTGACAATTATGAAAAATGATTGTAAATGCACATTTTTAGCTATTTCCGATATTTGTAGATAAACAAGGGCAAGTAAAATATTGTGTCGATTTTTGTATTTTGGTTTATGATTTCTGCACGAGCCAGATGTAAAGAGCACTTCTTGTCAGCTGCAATAAGTAATTAAGTGAAGAAGAAAAATTAAATTCTGTTTTTAAAATTTTTTGGCCCTAGAAGAGCATGTTATATTTTTGCAATAATATACATTAAATTAGTTCATAACATAAAATGAATTTGTTGTAATAATATTTATTTTAAATTTTAAATTTTTGTATAAACATTCAGTAAAGAATATCATAATTGATTAAATAAAACATAATTGAAATCTTTAAACATTTTATATGTGATGATTTTTATTGGTTTATTGATTTAAATGAAAAGCATTCTGGGTGGAATTTGGAACTGAGCTTAAGTGATACTTTCATGAGTATTCTCAAATATCTGTATATCCTTTCAATTACGTATTTGTACTCAGGTGCCGGCTATCATCCATGTTGTGTAAAGACCAGTTTGTCACATGGCGATCTTCTTTCTCCGTGTCATACTCTTTCAAGTCTCCATTGGGAATGAACTGAAAATGAAATTTCCTCGTTTGTGTCTTCACAAGGTACTGTCAGCACTGGTCTCGGAAGTCCGCTGGGTGTTGCTTTCTTGGTCAACCATGGCACGGAAGATGCTTTCTGCGCTTCAGTGATATGGCTTGGCTAGTACACAGACTGGGCCTCCATGTATGCTCAGAAAGCTCCAGCATTTGACAGGGTCAGGGGAGCTGCTTCAAAATGTGCCTCAGAAACCAATGGAGGGAACATGAGCCAAAGTCTGTAGATGGTCGGAAGAGAAATAATCCCAGATATATACATACTATTGTAATATGCTTATTGCAGAACATAACATAGAAGATTGTTTTGAGCAATGCTATGATAGTTAAAAAGTGTTATAGAAAATATTAGTATTTTGGCTATAATAGATAATCAACACCAAAATTCTTGAGGAATTTTCAAGAGAGTTTTTGCTTGGCTTGGAAAATCCTGCCGTAGATTGTTGCTTCATGGAGAAATAGCTCCACATGTATAACATGTAAAAAAAAAAAAAAATTAAGTGTAAGCTGATGCCAGATTATAAACATCCTTGTCAGCATGGGAATGAACTGGCTGGAAGAAAATGTAACATAAGCAGAGTGCTTTTGGTTTTTGAATAAAAAAGTTGAGTTTTTACAGTTCAACTCAGAGTATGTGTTTTTATTTTGAGACCATTATCATGGATGGTACCACGAGGACAGTCCTCCAATAAAAAGCATTAATCTAAAGAAAAATAAATATGAGAAAAAAACTAATGGAAATCGATGCTTCCATGAAAGCTTTGCCAATGATAAAAGCAGAAATTTTAACCAAAATTTGCTGCATTAAAACATAAGATATACATATCAAAAATACACTGGCAATTAGAAATCCATAAAAATCCTGAGTAAAAATTCACATAAAAAAAGGAAGCAGGCTACAAGTTACTGGTTTTATACATAAAGAAAATTGTTCCTTATTCCAAAATTTATGAATTTAAATGCATTTAGAAGGCATTATTGGAAATATGACTTGGGTTCACCCTATTTCCTATAATACAGAAAAAAAGGGGGGAAAATATTTTTTTGAATGTAGCCAGGAACTTTGGAGCCCAGTATTTAATATATAAACATATATATATATATATATATATAATCCTAGGACCAACCAAACAACACGACTGTCTTCCGTGCATCTAGATTCTATGTGCTAGACTTTGGCTTCATATTCCATAACTTTTCTTCCATTTGGTTCTGAAATTTTACATTTTGAAACTGAATTTTAACTGGTTTTTTTTCCCCCCCATTTTTCTTCAAATACTCCAAGACTTTTCCCAGTTTTCACATTGAGTGGTCCCCTTTATTTTATATACATATATCACTGAAAGGAAAAAAATTATACCCACTTTAGGAAAACATCTTCCATTGTTGTTATGGTTATTCCAAAAGAAGTAACACCCAGCTTGGACTTTTGAATTTCCAATTCTTCAAACATGTTTCCAAATCTGCTACTATTCTCAGAAGACAAATTGAAGGAAATTTCATTTTCAAGTTCATTCCCAATGGAGACTTGAGGAATATATTTTTGGAGAAGAGAGGTCACGCCATGTACATTAAAATATGAATCTTTCACAACATGTAGATGATAACCAGTACCTGAATTACACAAATATAATTAATTGAAAGGATAATTACAGATATTTGAATACTCATGAAAATTATCACTTAAACCGGTTTAAATTTTTTTTTAAATTAACATTTGAACATATTTTCATTTAAAATTCAATAAGCCAATCTTTAAATCATCACATATTTAGCACATAAAATATTTTAAAGATTTCAATTATGATTTATTTAATCAATTATGACATATATTCTTACTGAATATTTTAACATACATACAAAAATTTAAATTTAAAATAAATGCTATATTTCATTATTTTAACAACAAATTCATTTTATGGTATTATGAACTAATTTAATGTATATTATTTTTTAAAAAAATATAACATGCTCTTTCTAAATTAAAAATTTTTAAAAATATAAATTTAATTTTTCTTCTTCACTTAACAATTATTATTACTTATTATAACAATTTAAAGTTATCTTACAGTTATCACAACTCATTCTTTTAGAAATCCTTAAATTTTACCAAAAATAAATACAAAATCCATTTTTTAATATTTTACTTACCCTTGTTTTATCTGGCAACTTTTCTAAATATCGGAAATAACATAAAAATGTACATTTTTAGTAATTTTTCATAATTTATTAAAAATTCGCATGAACAAGACTTGTTAATACACATAATATTAGAAACATACCAAATTTTTGTTTGAGAAACAACGGCGATCCACAACACTGCACTTCTCCTTCTGCCATGATAGCTATGCGATCACCCAGAATGTCTGCTTCCTCCATGTAATGGGTAGTCAGGATTATAGTACGGCTATGTCTTATTTCCAACAGTGCATCCCATACACTACGCCTGGCTTCAATGTCCATACCAGAAGTGGGCTCATCTAAGACTAGCACCTAAAATAAGGGGCCAAAATTATATAAAAATAGATTCTTTTATAATAAATACTAAATTTTTGTTGCATTTTAAATAAGATTGAATATAAGTTTAAAAACTCACATAATAATTTTTTACAATCTATACTTAGCATATATAAAAATGTTTTAGTAATTTCCTGCCTATAATTCATGGATTAAAAACAATTCAGAATTTCTTGGTGGAAATGTATCATCATAAATTGCATAAATTTTTAAAAACGTTACTTAAAAAATCATTTTATAAACCACTGTTTAAAAATGGTTTTAACTGGGGGAAAAAAACCCGGTTTTTTGTAGGAGAAAAAAAAAAACAAAAACATTTTAGTAATAAGAAGAACAAAAGAGTAGTGGACATAGTAAGAAAGATGTACTGTTACAAAATTAGACAGCATGCATCATACATCTATTTATGTCGTTGGATAAGAAAGATCTGGTACAGTCTGATCACGTGGAGAATTGGCAAACAGCTGAGTCGGACGGATGCAAAATTAATGCCATCATCTAGGAGGGATTTTAGTTTCCTTAACAAGAATTCTAATTTTTAATAATTAAAATAAAAGAAAAACTAGATGAAAAAAATTCCACTATTTTTACTTTATACCAAATTTTATTATATTTTTTTTATTCAAAACAGCTTTGTGCAACTTATATCTGACTATCACTCCTAAGAAAGTAATAAATGTGTTAAGTCTGACGTAAAAAACCTATGATTATCATTCCATGACATCCATGATGGACTATACGGAACATTAGATAAGAATTACAAATGACTTACAGAAATAAAAAACAGACAATACCTATCAAGATTTTTATCTGGAGCTTAAGATTACAAATTATCAAAAAGAAAAAAAGTAACACCATGTTTTTACTTTAATTTCTTCTTATCTATAAGTTTTCTTTCAGTTTCTTTTAAAATTTATTTTTTTTTTTATATTATTATAGCATCAAAAACTTATTTAAACTGAATAAAATTCTATTTTTATGCAAAGTATATAAAAACAGAGCTAAATTGATACATAGTATGTCAAAGACTTGTCTACAGATTATATGTGAATATGAATTATTTTGGATCACTTATGTTTTGGGGATGAAAATTATGCTTACATGCACAAATGGAAAGAAATTTATGAAAATTATGTTGGGACAATAGCAAGAAAAAAAAAATACATACTTCGTGATTTTCTATTATTAATATAAATTTTCTATGAGCAATGCATGTGATTGCAATTAAATAGAAACATTAAGTAGAGTCAAAATTTTTTTACAAATAATGTTGATAATAAATTATTGGAAGCCAATATTTATTGCAATATGGTCAAACATGTATTGTCTCCACAAGACAAAATACATATGCTTAATTGAATAAAATGCTGTTAGGATGACACAAATCACAAGAATTGAATTGCTATCAGTGTTCTATCGATATATTCATAAATCAACAATTTTTTAAAATTAAAGTACGGGGAAAAAAATTATCAATGCTTTACAAGAATTTAGTTAATGCAACAATTTTTCCTTTTTAAGAAATAATAAAGAATAAAGCCTTTTGCTTTGAATAGAACCAATACAATCAAATACTTCAATTTTAGCATTACTACAAGAAGATACCCAAATAAACATTTTAAATTACCCAGCTTATATGAATGAGTTATTCTGAATGTTATATGCGATTACTTTGTCTTGATGAAAGGAAAAATAATAATTGCTTAAATTACGCTCACAAATATGAATCTCACAACAAAGCCAACAGAGAATAAGAGATAAATCAGGATTTTAATTGTATACCGCAATAAATAAATGAAATAACAGAAGAAAATTTTATGAGGAAAAGTAATTTAGAGAAAATAAATAAAAAAAGACGGAAAGTTGATGCATTTAAAAGGCAACTTAAAGGAATCAGATGCAAAATAATTTTCACAACTACCATAATTTCCTGCATAATCTGCAATGACATATAACCCATAAGAGTGATTTTAAATCCAAAAAAAAAAAAAAAAAAAAAAAAAAAAAAAACACCAAGATTTCATAATATATGCAGCAGGGTATATTCTTCAGCCAATTCACACCTCTTATTGGACTTGCCAAATGCAGAAACGTCTCTTTCATCCAGAATGTTCGGGACCACACGGGATATTTAAACAATTAAGTCAAGTACATATTTAGTGTGTTTATGCACATTAGATCTCATAATTATATGAATTCCAGCAGTATTGTGCTGTCATCTGGACATCAAGATCAACAAATGCCCCTATCCATATGAAAACGAAGGCTGGATTGGTGCTGATTATAGAATATACGAAACTATTCAATACCAGTGAGGTTACTGTATACTACTTCAGTTCTGTTTCTATACCAAAGGCTTAAACAAAACTGTTTTTCAATTTTAAAGTCTTTTGACATTAAACATTATGACAAATTAATTAATTATTAATGACATTATAAACAAATTATGTTATAAATTTAATCTAATTTTTGTGATGATTTGAAATCTTCAAATTTGCTTTAGAAATAAAAATTTTGATTACTATCCCAGTTTATTATTAATCTGGCCTTTGTAAAGCAGTTAATTCTTATCTATGACTTTATATGCTGGACACTTTTCACCAACCAGCACACACTGATAAAGGCTGCATATCACATTTTTTTTCTAATTGTATGTTTCATTGCATCATCTATTACATTTTTGTATGTTTGAGATTATTCTTCTCTTGCATAAAGACTTTTCAACTTGCATTGGCCAGAAATTTTATATTGCAGTTAATTTTTTTCAGTGAAGATAACTCATGGATTATATACAACAATCTTGAAATGCTGACTGTTTTTTTAGCGTATATCACATAAATTTTAGGCAGGAATTATGGCACTTCAATGTAAGTATTGACACATAAAAAATAAATTCAAAAAAATTTTAACATTTGAAATACAAAAATTGAAGGTTATAATTTGATAAATTTTACATTTTTAAGCTGATAATTTCTCTCTACCATAAGAAAATAAGATTTGCATATTATGCTAATATCAACTTTGATTCAAGATATTCAACATACTTTTGAGTCACCAATGATAGCAATTCCAAGACTTAGTTTTCTTTTCATTCCTCCAGATAAATTCTTAGCCAGTTCATATCTTTTATCAGAGAGCTTTAGAATATTTAAAATATTACTTATCTCAGATTCAAGATTTTTCCACTGGACACCTTTCATCTAAATTTTTTGAAGAAATTGTTCATAATTAATAAGTCATTTAATTAATGATAATTAATAATATTTCTTTACTGATGTTTTAATCATTTAGTAAATAAATATTATATTATATAACCATTTTTTAAAAATATGATGTAGAGTATAAAAACAAAAAAAAATTTATACATTATTTCAAAAATTAAACTTATCGTCATTATCGATAATTTTCTTATTTTAGTAGTTGATGAATAATTTGTTAATAAATAACAAATATCCATTTACATATTATTACAGATAAACTATGTCTCAATAATAAAGAAAATATATATATAATCTTTTCATTTAAATAAAAAGAACCAGAAAAATGTAGTCAGATAACAAAGACAATATTATATAAATATGTACGCAGGTATTAAGTATTAAATAAAAACAATTTACATTCAAATACTTACTGCAGCATAAATTTTTAAATGTTCCTCAACAGTAAGAGTATCATATAAAACATTATGTTGAGGACATACTCCTAAACCTCTACGAGCTCTTGTTGTTTCTGTTAGAATATCCAAACCATGTATGGAAGCTGTACCATTTGTTGGAGTGTACAGACCTAAAATGCCAAAAGTAAAGAATTAACATAGTTATTGTGTTTATTAAATTTAAAAGCAGGAAATCTAAGTACAACAATATGCCAATAATTGACAATTTATATGTAAAAAGCAATAGAATTGCTTTTTGCAGATTATAAGCTGTTGCATATAATCTGTGAGGGGTTCTTCCCATAGAAGTATCTGTACAATTCCAGAAAAAAATTACTACAATATTTTCTTATTTGAAAAGAATAGATGAAATTTCAATATAAAAATATAAGCACCTCTACAAGAAACAAATAAAAACAAAAATAGCTCATGAAAACTAAATAAGTTGACAGAAAGTACCTATATTTTCAGGATAACAAGAATGAACTATATACCTATGTGGCTAATAATAATAAACGGAATACAATAAAAAATATTTTCTAAAAACTTTGCTAGTTTCCAAGAGATATGTTCAATAAATGTTTTTACCATCGATTTTTCAAGCATATTCATCTTTATTAATTTATTGAAATTTTCAAAAATCATATGTAAATTTTTATGCTATGTTAGTTTAAGATTTCCATGTTTGTTGCAATAAATGAACTTATTGGTACAAGGTAAACAAATTGTCTCAGGATTATAATATATCAGGTTATTTTAATGCTGAAAATTAAGATTGTGGATTATAGAGAAAAATTGTGGTAATTTAAGTGTAGATAAATGAATGCAAATTTTTAAATCTACCTGTAAGAATATTAATAGTAGTTGTTTTTCCAGCACCATTGTGACCAAGAAGTGCAGTAATTTGCCCTTGATATATATTTAAGGTCAAATCATTCACAGCTAATTTAGAACTTAGACCTGTACGAAATTCCTATAAGCATAAAATAAGTGAACAAAACTTTTATTTTCAGTCAGAAAAATTTCATTTTAGAATGAAAAATAATTATTTAGAAAATAATTTTGACAAGCAAGTAAAATAAAGTGAAAGCTAATCCAAAATATTATTTGATTAACAACAAATTAATTTAACAACTATTATGTATAAAAGATACATTATAGGCCATCATTTACTATTTAGATATTAAAAATTAAACTCTTTCAATTACAGAAGTAACAAGATTAAATTATTTTACATTTGCAAATGACTTTTAGAAGCTATAAAATCATATGATATAAGAAAATGAATGTCCTCTTCAATTTAAATTTTTTGTTGAGATATTTTAACTATCAAAATAAACATAAAAATCAATAATAATAAATTTTAAAAAAATTACATATAATTTGAAATGTATTATTATAAACACTAGGAGTAAACAGTAGGCCAAACAATTTCTGACACCAAGTTCTTAACTACTGAGTTGGATTTTTTTGTATCAACTCCTGACACTTTTCTGTAATTTTATTTCCTATGATCTTTACTAACAGATTTAGAAGAATTTTTGAAATAAATTCCGTAACTTTTATAGAATTCATATCTATAAACATCTTTTGGCATAAAGCATTTTCACAACTTTACAGACATAGTATATGCCCTCACTTAAATGACATTCCTTGATCTAAATTTGCTTACTACATATATATATATCCTATAAAAATAAAAGTACCAATATATTATAGAATAGCTTTTTTACAAGTACAAAAAAAAAAAAAAAAAAAAAAATGTGCATTTTAAACACTTAAATTGAATTCTTAGAATTTCGAAAAATTAAAAATTACTTTTAACCGAGCCAGATTTTAAACCAACTACAGACTACGACTCTTTAAAAAATTCTCCCTCACCCTAAATGCACAATATTTAATATTTATTAATTGTATAATTTGCACAACATACATACTGCATAATTCATTATATCACCTTGGATAAATTTTTTATGACAACGCCAGGTGTAGAACCAATTGGTTCCTCCTCAAAAAAATTCTGAACTGTTTTCATTTTTGACAAGTTTCATCTCTTCGCCATCGTCTCGTTTAGCACCACACCAATAGCTCCTCTGTAAGAAAGAAAATCATGATAAAAAAGCCCATAACACAAGCAATAAAAAGTCAATAGGGGAAAAAAAAAAAAAAAAAAAAAAAAACTTACTGTAAATAAGAAATAGAATGGCCTTGGAACACCCGGTTGCCATGGCCACACAGCATCAAAGTACCAGATGGCAATGATATATAACAGACAAGAAAAGAACGTTGCTGCTATAACCATTAAAAAATTTAGATCCGGCACAAGTACGAATTCAGTTATATTGCCAAACTGCAGTCCGTCACCTAAAACAATTTATCATAAAATTAATTTGTATTTTAATATTTACAAAATAAAATTTTCCAGTTTGTACTTATACTCCAAGTAATTTAAAAACCTATACTACTGAAGGCTCCTAGCTTTTTCTAATTTGTTAATTACACCACTAAAAACACCAATGAATATTTTTAATTAATATTAAATAATTTATAAAAAAATTGCAACACAAATGAAATAACTTTTATATTTTTGTGTTTTATTTGTTCCCATTTTGTGATGGTATATAAAGCTTGAAATATTTCTAAGATTCAGTTTTATACACACAATTCTGATTTATTAAGAAAACTTTTAAGTATTTAAATATTTTTCTTCGGGATTCTGTTATATTAATATGGTCTTCAGTAACTCAAAGCAAAGAACATGCACATTAGAAAATGAAATGAAAAATTACGCATTTTAAACACAAAAATGCTTCATTTATAATATATTAAATCTTATTTTTTTTTTAAATTTAACTTAATAGGATAGCTTTTATAAAATATTCTTTCCTTATTGACTTAAGAACTGGCGTTAAGGCTATCAGACAGGAGGGACCGATGGCTCCCTCCTGTCTGATAGCGCTAACGCCGGTGCCGGAGTTTTCTCAGAAATTTTTTTTTTCTACGTCCCTGTTGGACGAGGTACTGCATTTGATGGTGAAATTGCTGCGATTCACACAGCTCTGTCCCAGCTGCAGTACCATCTGGAAAAATTCACAAGAGCTGTTATCCTCTGTGATTCTAGAGCTGCTCTGTCAGCTATGGTTTCTAACAATAATCCTAAAACCCAAGACATATTGGATTGCCGTTATCATCTTGAAAGACTGGCATCACTTGAAAAAACTATGGTCCTCCAGTGAGTTCCTGCCCACTGTGGGGTTCCAGGCAATGAGAAAGCAGACTTCCTGGCTAAAAGGGGCGCTTTAATCACACAAAAATATCTCGTCCTATACCCTTCCCCTCTATCAAAAATCTCATCAAAAGATCAATTAAAGTCCACGCTCAAGAAGACCTCTATAACCGTGTTTCCCAAAAGTACTGGAAGAGTGCCATCCCAAATCTATAATGTTCTCAGGCGTAGAGCAGTCGCTCATTTCCGACTAGCTACTGGACATGACCGCCTGCATAAACAACTTTACAGATTCGAAATTGTTCCTTCCCGATATGTACTCTGTGCAGCTCTGGAGAGGCTATGGACTCCACACATCTACTGCACTGTCCTGCTCTGAGCAAGACTTTTCTCGCCGAGCGATATTGGGAGGCTAGAGATATGTTAGATTAATGAACTCTGTTACAGCATGTTTTGTTGTTTTCTCAGTTCTTTTTTTTTTATTTTTCGTTGTTCTGTAACTGTTCATAATCTGCCATTGGAAATAAAAAACATTTCATATTAACATTAGTTATTAAAATTCTGGAAAAATAAAAATTAATTTTAGAAATAAGTCAGGAGTTGAATTTTTACAACCACTCCTTCAAAAATGCTCCAAAGCTGTGCCAAATAGTATGAAGGGCCTATGAAATTATTGATGTAATTATCATATTGAACATTGTTTATACACTTAATGGAATTTTTTTCAATTATTATTCTGTAATTGTCTTTTATATTATTTTTCACCAAAATTTATTCAAGTAAAATAAATTTTTATTCAAGTTGAACAATACTGGGCTCTATTTGTTAATAAATATTGAAATTATTATTTTGGTGTAGTTTACATAGACAGATTATAAAGTATCAATGTTTAATGGCTTTTTCATGAGAAAAAAAAAATTCAAATATATTTTAAATATTATTGTTTTATTTTTCAAAATCCTTTTTATATGAGGGTATTTTTATTTTAAATAAACTACACAATTAATTCATTTTAAGAATAATAATAAAAAAATAAACTATAGTATAATACATTAAGAATGTTAGAGTCCAGAAAAATTATTTTTAAATTAAATTAATTTTTCAATAGTTATTTAGAGCCAAGGTTACAGAACTGGAAACTCTATATAAGATTTTAAATTATAGTAATACAGCAGGATTATAAGTATATTAAAAATTACTTAATTATTTAATTAATTCATTCTAATAAAAGTCACTACAATATTTAAATTTGAAATTCTGTGCCTAATAATAGTTTTTATTTAAGGAGAAATAACCATAAGCTTATTGGTATGAATGCTTTCAAAAACTCAATTTAAGACTTACCACTGCCTTCGTAAAAGGATATAAAGTAAAATGATGTTATCAAAGCACCAGGTGGTAATAAACAGATACTCAATTTAATGGGTACCGATAATGGAAAATAGTTCAAGTGGTTCAGCAAGAAATACTTTTGTCATCAGTAGGGTAAAAGAAAGAATGTAAATTACCAGCAAAGCAATAATTGCAAGGACAGCTAAATCAAAAAATAAATTACATTAGTAATACATTTAAAACTATTAAATCACAGATTTTGATACTTTAAAGTATGCAGTTGAGTACATTTTAAGGGATTAATAGAGATATTTTGATCTTTAAATTAGTGTAATTTTAATACATTTATTAATAATTTCCACAGTAATTCTAAAACGTAACAAATTATGCAGAAAATTTCAAAATTAGATAAAGCAAGTTCAAAATTACAAATACAAACACTTAAAGTTATATAAATACACTTTAACACAATTTATGATAGGAAACTTTTTTTTTTTTTTTTTTTTTTTGTGCTTCAATAAAATATTTACAGTCAAACAAAATTAAAATTAATAATAATAAATCAGTATATTTTAAAAATCTTAAATTTAGGCACATAAAATGATTTAATACACAAATAATTTAATTAAAAAAAAAAAAAGATCATAATGCATGTAATTTACATAGCATAGATCAACATTGGTTAACTTAATAACATCTCAAGCACTGAATTTAATTTATAGAATATTATCAGGGAACTACATCAGTGTTTTCTTAATAAAAGAGCAGAGACTATTGCAGCCCTTCTTTACTAAAGCAGGCTGCGAGCAGCACTATTTTGAAGAATTACAAATTCTTCGTCATCTTTCAGTATCATGGTTCTAGAGAATTAGATAGGATTTTAGATATGAATTACTAGAAAATGACTTGAATTTTTCAAATTGGTAAAAATGAATACAGTTAATTGCAAAATGAACAAAATTCATAAAACTGTTTTATGCAAATACAGCAGGGAGTTAAAAAAAAAAAAAAAAAAAAAACAGGGCCCACAAGTAATAATAATAATAAATTTTTTTATATAAATAGAATAGTTTAATGTCCATATCCAGCACACAGGCTGCTAATTGGCCATTGCTGATGTGGATATAAAATCAGACTGCATCTCAATTTTATTTACGTTACATAGAAGCTCACCCATGATCTGCACATAATTATTATACTGCCTTATAACTTTTCAAAGCTCTGATGTTTAAAAATTAGTATTTATGAGTTTAAGTATAAAAAAAATACAAATGCTTACGTCGGTTAAAAAATATACTGAATGCCAAGCAGAATAGTATAAGACTGGCCATGAATAATGAAAGAATTATAAACAACAGCACAAAATTTGTATGCTTCAAAAATACTACTGCATTCTTCATTGGCACTTTGTAAATAATTGTTGTAATAAACATGGTTATTAAGGCAATTATGAAATAGTTCATAAATGTGCTTGTCCAATATGTGCAATCTGTCATGCCCATCATCTTCAGAAGTTCCTATAAAAAAAAAAATATTAAAAATTTATATGAAATAAATTTAAAAAAAAGCTAAATAAACAAGTTAAAAAAAGTTATTATACATTATATTACTCAAAATACACTTTAAGCAAGAAGTTATATAAATAGAATAGTTTAATAAAGATAATTTTAGATTGAATGAATGACACAACAAACTGCTGTTTAAAAAAAAATGACTAATTTTCTGCTCATAATATTCAATACCATATAAATCTGCAGCCGCGATTTTGAGCTAGAAAACTCAAAATATCCAACTGTGGAATATTCAGCACCTGTTCTCTGCCATACCCACTACTACTCATATTCTGTTCTTATTTTCGAGGCATAAAACAAACAGCACGTTTTTAGCTTTTAAGGAGCATTTTCAGATGCTATATAAGAAAATAAATAGATATTATATATATATATATATATATATATATAAAAATTATAAATTGAGAATAGTGGAAACTTGAAAAAGATATGAATTTCATAATAAAGGGGAAAACAAAAACGATTCTAGTTTTAGGATGATTTGTAATCTTCATGAGAGAGATAAAAATCTTGATCAGTATCATTAATAATTAGGACTTCTATAAAGCATTTTGATTAACTATAATGCAGTTCCCTAATTTTTTCATCCTTTAGTACACCAAAATATAAAACATGTCGAATTTTGTTCACTTTTTAAAAGTATGACTTTTTAATCATTCACAACTGTTATGTTTTATTTTTTATGATTAAACAATGTTTTCTTTTTTTCCCCCACACAAAGTGATGATACGGATAAGAACAAATTCAAAAGTGATGCTAATTGTAATGCCCTTACAAATAAGATTTTACAGATTTATAAAAAAAATGTTGATATTTATTTCTTTGTGGTTTATTTACTTACTTTAGAACCATTGGTCTTTTCCTCAATGACTCTTCTCACAATGTTAATTATAAAAATTAAATATCCATAACATAAAACCCAAGGAACGAGATTAATTACAGAAAATCCTATCGAAGTATCTCTGTACTCTGGGTAAGGAAATTTTTGCATCCATACCTACAAAAAAATTTTAACATAAATATAGAAATTGATAAAATTTCACACAAATAACTCAAAAAAGGAACACCGTTTAATATATATATATATATATATAACAAGAAATTAGGATGAACAATAAAATTAGACTCATAATATTGTTTTAAAAGAATTACCTTTAAATGTATATTGTAAAAAAAAATTTACCAAAATTTTTAAAGGTAAAACTATCTTTACGTAAATATTTATGGAAATATACAGAAAAATCTTTCTTACAAATATACTATTAGGTAATCATACATTATACAAAAATAATTTTTTAATTAATTTCAATAAAAACATATAGCATTTTTATAAAATGAATTTTCACAAAAAATATTAAAAAACAAACTTTGTAATCAATGATTTTGTTTTGCTCAATCATCTTTTTCTGAATAAATGTTTCTTCTACTGATGCTTGCCAACTAAGGAAAAACGAATTAATATAATCTGGAAAAAAAAATTACCTTGTACACATTATGAAATAAAATACTTCTGTATAAAATGAAAAATATAACGTTAAAAAATCCATACATACATAAGCCACTTTTTAAGCAATTTATGCTGGACTAAAAACTTTATTAACGAAATGATAGTTTTTGAATTACGTATAATTTCTTTAAACGATTATTTGTTACTAATTCTACAAAATTTTCTGAACTTTCTTGAATTGTAGATTTTTTCCTAACAGAATCACGGTTAGTCATGCAAAAATGAATACAAATTACTTAACATATCCCAATTTGCATAAAAGAGAGGTTTAATTGTTAAAAAAAGAGGTTTAAGTGCAATTCCAAAACACAGAGTCATTTAGTTTTATGAATTAATTAATGAGGTTTAATCAAAAGAAATCTAGTTCATTATTTGAAGATATAAAATTTACTTTGATTTAAAATTTAATGAAAGTTATTAACATTAAATTTAATAAATACAAAACTATAATTCGATTGTCATCACGTAAAGGTTTATTTTATGTAGTGTCAGTAATTTTAAGAGAGTTAAAAAATTAGATATTAACTATTTATTACAAATTTGGTCCAAACTATATTATTTTTTTTAAATGACTAAGACACATTTAGCATGACAATTCAATGAAGATATTATGTTAGAAGTGTTTTTTTTTTAAAAATATTTATTCTTGCTTTGAAATGTTTATTTTTTATATTATTACTTTTATTGCTATTTAGAGCGCTTAGAATTAATTGATTTCATCCATTGTGGCTTGTTTTTAAATGAAGTTCAATTATTAACGATACTCAATTATGCAATACAAAATTTCTCAGTTTAGTATGTATAATATATAGTAATTGATAATTTATTTTAATTATTTGTAATGTGTCTTTGAAACAAATTATAAAATTAATATGCAATAAAGCATAGAAGACAGTAATAAGTATAAAAAGATATTTCATGTTTTATTCTTTAATATGATTCAAGAAATTCTTTATAGTTTGATGATTAATATAATAAAAAGAATATCTTCATTATGCCTATGTAAAATAATTCTTTAATAATATGTACATTGTTTGCATATTATGCAAGATCCATTAATTGTATTGACAATGTGATTTGGTCCAGGTCATCATAACTAAGTCCTAATTTATATTATTAATATCCAAAGCAGAAAGATATATTTTATTTTAGTTTCATAAATGCCCTAATTGATTTTTTTTTCTTTCAGAATCTTGTAGAATTCTCAATTTTTCCCACAGCTGACAAGAGGGAATAATTTAGTCAATATTGATAATGTCTACATTATTAATAAAACATTTGCATCCTAAGTAATGTATCAACTGTTCCACTGATATGATTCTGTCAAATCCACTATAATAAGCAAATAACTGCCTATCAATTCTTTAAAAATTATGGTTAAATCATATTGTTGATAATTGAACTGGAATATACCACTTAAAAACTTTTGCATCCTTTCAAGCCAAAACATTATTTAAATACTTATTATGTAGTCCTACAGTAAAAATAAATATTTACCCAAAAACAGTAGAGATAAAAAAAAAAAAAAAGTCGACTGATATTTGTGTTTTAATTTTTCAAAATAATACACATTCAACTTATACACGTTTTTAATACCATAAAAAACATGAGCAATCTTTGTGAAAATCTATAACAGTAACATAAATTTAGCTTTTACTAAATAAAATGAGTGTAGGTATCTTTCGACATATAGTAGCTTAGAGAAGAAAAACATCGTATTCTAAGAAAACATTTTGACCTTTCTCAACCTATCTAGTTAGCAGTAATTATCCATAATCAAATTTAATTTCAGAGAAAAATATTTAAAAATAGTTCATCATTTATTCATAATCCTTTTTTTCCCCCATACAAAAAGTACTTAACAACTTTTTAAAAAGGTCACGAATGCAAAATTATACTTACTTGATTACTAAAAATATTTAGATTCACCTATATTTAGATGACGTTTCATTATGAAGCCATGCACTAAAGGACTGAAAATGACCTCTTATTTGAATTAAAAAATCTCTTATATTTAACTCTTTTCTGTTTTGACAAATGGTAGTATTTTGTTATTACATCAAATTTTTAGATATTATTTATAACAGTTCTTAGTATTACTTTTATAAATTTAGTTAAACATTTCATGCTTTTTATTTCCATTTATTATTATACATACATTGTGATTTATTTTCTTATTTTATGAGTATCAGAAATAATTTGCATTATTTTATCATAATATATGTTAATTTGTCAAAAATAATGTACTAATAGAAAAAAAAATTAAAAGTAAAAAAATTCAAAATACCATTTGTAGGATGAGGACCATTAACTCGATACTTCAAATTAGTAGAAAAGGATGGCCCATAAAAGTCATCACTGTATCGAATTTTATAATCCAAAGATGATGGCAATTTATTTTCAAAGTCATGGAAAACAGTTCCAATTATAATTAATGTGGCAGCGGCTTTTTTTTATAGAGGCTGTCATTCACTAATTCTTTTTCACTTTTTAAACCTTTGGAGGCTGAAATTTACAAAAGTAAAGATAAAAATTCTAGTAAAATTGACATCAAATAATTTAATATTAGTTTACTTTAGTATAATTTGACAAAATATTTTATTTTAAAAATATTAAACCATAATAAAGAAATAACTTCTGAATATTATAATCATTTTTAAGTAGAAGAAGGGGTTTAAAAGAAAATGATTTTAATAACTAATAAAAAACATGGGTGCTTTGTATTTAACAAGGCCCCAGTCATCAATTACCAGTAATATTGCCAAATGTCAACATAATAAAAAAAAAATATCATTGGAGCTCTTTTGTTATACATGTTTCTGAGATTTTTAGCACTTTTGTTTTGTTTATCTGAGTGTGGATGAAACTGACAAAATAAGCTAAATACAGAATGTTTTATTTAGAAATAAAAATGTTGTAATTTAATTTTGTTGCTTCTTGTTCTAAAATTTTCGTAACTTATACTGACTTTAATTTATAAGTTATTTAAAATTAATTGACAAATTTTTTTAAGATTCAATACTTTTTGAAAACTTGTTAAAATAGATTACAAAAATGACAGTTAAAAAAAAAATCACAAAGAATATAATGAAAATTTCTTTCATGAAAAAAGTGCACCCATACTAAAAGAGTGGCCTGGTGGTCATGGGTACCAAAAGCTTCAGGTTTGAATCCTGGAGGTGGCATGGATGTTTGTGAATGATTCAGAATCCATGTTAAGCTGTATGTCCCAGCCCTAGTGGCGGAATTATGGATCCCTTAACAGTGTCAGACGTATCAAAAAATCACTCCCCCCCAGATTTAGCTGTAAATCAGCTTCTACTATCGATCCCATAATAATAAATGATTTCCATTATAATTACAACAATTCCTTCTCGTAACTTTGACCATAATCTTGTGTTAAATTTCTCTGCTGCCCTGATCTCTATTAAAAATCCTTGTTAATATCTCTACTAATTGGAAAACTTTCACTAATCATTAAGAAAATTTCGCTTGCTTGTCTCTCAAGCCACAACTCTACTGAACTCAAAAAGAAGTTAATAATATCACCAAAAATATCTTCGCAGCCTCTAATACTACCCCTCTAAGAAAAATACTTACTTCCCTCGGATATAAAAATATCCCAGTTGGCCTGATGGTCAACTGGCTAGTGCACTGGCCATTGGTACCGAAGGTTTCAGGTTCGAATCCTGGCGGTGGCATGGATGTTTGTTGGTGATTCGAATCCACGTTAAACTGTAGGTCCCGGTCTATTGAGCCTAAAGTGTGCACAAGCTGAACCAATCAGATATAAAAACTTTCATTACTGCTAGAAACAGAGCCCGTAAGAATTAGCAAACTTACAAAGCCCAATTTATCAAAGGAAAAGAAATTCGTAATTTTTAATGACAGCACCTGGGAAACCAAGCTCAATGAACTCTCCACACACGACTGCTTCCTTTGTGGAACTTTGCAAAGAACTTCAAAAGAAATAATAGAAAGGCAACCATATTCCAGTTCTAATAATCCGATTCAGCAAAACGCCGTTGCTAGCCCGCAACTTCTCGCCGACAGTTTATAAAACCAATTCTCTAAACGCAATCAAGACTCCCATATTAATAACACTGTTCATTTCCCCCTTCTACCTACTATAAAATCAAAACATTCCGTTATCCTCATCATAAATTATATTAAATCCACCAAAAATTAAAAAATGCACTGGCAATGATTTTTTTTTGTTCTAATGCAGCTGGCAAACACTTAAGACAATTGTCTTCGATGCCTTAAGGCAAGCGCTGCACCGACGTTACTCACTTAGCACTACCCAGGAGGGGCGTGCAGCTTGAAGATAAGCTACGGATATGGAGTAACACTCTCCGCAACACTCTACGATCCTGCTAGACCGGGACCTACGGTTTAAAGTGGATTCCGGACCACTACAAACATCCATGGCACCGCCGGGACTCGAACCCGAAACCTGTGGTACCAAGCGCCAGCCACTCGGTCATTCAGGCCCTCTGGTAATGATATTATAACCAATAAAATGCTTAAACACCTTCCTTTAGCTACCATTTATCTCACATTATTAATGCACTCCCTCTCCCCTCACAATGGAAAACACCGCTCGCAACCTTCCCATCTGAAAACCCAATTTAAATTCTTCTGAACACCTCCAACTTATTTTTCCCCCTATCCTCGGCAAATTAACGGAAATCTATTATCCTAAATAAATTCACAAAACATGCCGGTCGAATATGGTTTACAGACGAGGGCCAAATTTATCTGGATGGCGCCGTTAACAGAATATTCCATAATACTGATTGGCGATTTTGGGTTACCCAAAACTACAAATCCCACTTGTCGCAAGCACGACCCCTCTATTCGCCAAAACTTAATTATTTGTGCTGTGAAAGTTATCATTGGATCCTTTTTCATGCGAGAAATGGTGACAACAAACAGTAGATTGTGCTCAGGGCCGGATTTTCCTATAGGCTAACTAGGCTTCAGCCTAGTGCCTCAAGATCAAGAGGGGTCTACATTCAAATTGTTAGCAAAATTAGAGTGACTCTATTCTAAAAACAGTAAACACTAAATCGAAAATAAGGAGAAATTATATACATATGACTCATAACCAAACATAAAAATGTAGTGGTGAAGATCAACGCGTTCGGCTCATTGGATCTGTTCGTTTGTATATACTAGATTGCATCAAAGTATAGTTCATATGTTCACTGATTGCTATGGCAAATATTGACGTGCCTTATGCTACTAAACTCTGATTTGTTCTTGCATAAATAAAGTGCAGATTGGAACAGACCTATTGATATCCCGACGTTCGATTATATTCGTATTACTTCGATGATTTGACATACGTGTTAATGTTACATATGATTTACAAACTTAAAAAATGGGAGGTGAAAGAGCCTCATAAGTGGAATAGCCTAGGGCCTCTTTTCATCTAAATCCGGTCCAGATTGTGCTTTTGAGCCCAACAAGCGTTAGACAATCAATTATATAGAGCGTGGAGCAAGATTCATACACAAGACGTTTGATTTTCTGGACAAATACTTCACGAGTTATTGCGCTGAATTATTCAACATTTAAAGGATAAGACTCGGACAGGCCTCCGTAGTCACACCTCACTTACTGCGACTACTTTCTGTGGAACACACTGAAGGTTTGGTTTGTCGCTCTACGGTCATCTTGTGCACACTTTGGGCTAAACAGACCGGGACCTACAGTTTAACGTGGATTCAGAACCACTCACAAACATCCATGTCCCCGCCAGAATTCGAACCTGAAGCCTGGGATTTAGCCAGAGCGCTAGCCACTTGGCCACAACACACTGAAGGACATTGTTTGCCGCAACAATCCTTTCGACGAGCTGGAGAGGCAATTTCTTAAGCTTGTGTGTCGATATCCAGCGATGCACTAGAGCAGGGGTCTCCAAACTTTCCAGCCTTAGGGCCATACTGTTTACTCCAGCAAGTACCAAGGGCCAAAACCGTTTTAGTTTTTCTGCCATTATCTATAATTTCTAGACTAGTCGCCGAGTACGCGCTCTGGGCGAGCATACGCTTGCTAAATTCGCTTCCTTCTTCAAAATGAAGTACACAAAGAATGTTTACAGATCTAAGTTAACTGATGAGCATCTGAAATCTCTTTAATAATTGGTACAAGTAAAATTGATTCGCAACTACAAACAATTGTCAGTGAAAATCACAATTACATGAATCTCATTAGTATTTTTTTTTTTACAAGTGGGTTCATTCGCGTTCATTTAGCTTTTCCGTTTCTGAGGGATTTTCAGGATAAAAATCATGTTTGATTCAAGATATATACATTCAAAACATCGATATATATACATATTCGATACTCTTTACACCAGCATAACTACCGAGGGTAACCGCGGGATATTCACTAGTTTATAATGTTAGTGGGATTCATTTCAATTATTTGTTATGCTTAAGTTAAATTTCTTGCGTATTATGCTTGTCATTAAGCTTTACATAGCAAGTCAATAAAACCGAGTTATTATCATTCTGTATTATTTTATCCAACTTAGTACGGCAACAATAAGATATTCGCTGTCGCGGGCCGGATGGATGATACTGGCGGGCCGTAGTTTGGAGATCCCTGCACTAGAGAGTCACTGACAGTTTCATTCTTCATTTGCAACACATGTACGGTGTGAAAGATCTACATTTTGAATCGCTTTTGATGTAAATGCAACGAGGGTTTGAATTACTCACTATGTATAACCAACTTATGGTAAGGCCGTTTATCTATCGGCGCAATTCGTAACTAAAATTTTGAGGTTTCTTACGTTTTTTTTTTTTTTCTTTCCCCAATTCCTTCTATTAGCTCACACTCTCCCTAGATATATCTTATTCAAATTTTCAATCGTTCATAAAATACTTGTTATTCCTCCACTCGAGTTCAAATACATATTTTTGAAACATGTAGTGGATGACACTTGATGTTAATACAGTTTTTTCAAATATTAATTCAGTAATTAAATTTAATTAATTAATTTTAGTTTTTTTTTTTTTTTTTTTTTTTTTAGATTTAAGTTGCATATATCTACCAATAGATGGCGCCAGATAAACTTAAAAATTAATGAAAATTATTTATGAAGGACTTTCTGCAATAAAAGTAGGAATTGACTTTAATAATTTTTTCTTTTATATTACTTGTTTTAAATAAACATACCACTAGTTTCATATTTCTATTTATCACTATTTCTTAGTTATTTATTTTCAAAGTTAGGAACCCTTCATGAAATACCCTAATGTACCAATCAATGTTTTCTCAATTTTTGAATGGCAGTATAAGCACTTATTTACAAAAATTCATTTACTTGCAGTAAATGCAACACAGTATGTATTCTTCCACAGTAGTGGATATTCTGTAGAATTTGTTGGGAAACTTAGTGGTTCTGCAAAACCACTCAACAGAAATTAAATTTGAAATATATCTATATATATATGACATCTGGAAAAATTCACAACAGCTGTTAGCTTCTGTGATTCTAGAGCTGCTCTGTTAGCTATTGTTTCTAACAATAATCCTAAAACCCAAGACATATTGGATTGCCGTTATCTTGAAAACCTGGCATCACTTGAAAAACTATTGTCCTCCAGTGGGTTCCTGCCCACTGTGGGGTTCCAGGCAATGAGAAAGCCGACTTCCTGGCTAAAAGGGGGCTTTAATCACACAAAAATATCTTGTCCTATACCCTTCCACTCTATCAAAAATCTCATCAAAAGATCAATTAAAGTCCACGTTCAAGAAGACCTCTATAACCGTGTTTCCCAAAAGTCCTGGAAGAATGCCATCCCAAATCTATAATGTTCCCAGGCGTAGAGCAGTCGCTCATTTCCGACTAGCTACTGGACATGACCGCCTGCATAAACAACTTTACAGATTCGAAATGGTTCCTTCCCGATATGCACTCTGTGCAGCTCTGGACTCCACACATCTACAGCACTGTCCTGCTCTGAGCAAGACTTTTCTTGCCGATCGATATTGGGAGGCTAGAGATATGTTAGATTAATGAACTCTGTTGCAGCATGTTTTGTTGTTTTCTCTGTTCTTTTTTATTTTTTCCGTTGTTCTGTAACTGTTCATAATCTGCCATTGGAAATAAATAAATATATAAATATATATATATAATTTGCTTAGGCTAACTTCAATGATATTCAAAATTCATTTCTTTTCAGCACTTAGTACTTGCTTCACTTTTTAATTCCTGAATTACTATTATGTTTAATACAATAATTTCACACATAAATCTAGATACATTTGGCACAATACTTAACTGGTGCCCTGTTAACCGAAAGTATTAAAATATGAGTAAATGAATATAAGTGAAAAAAGATAGTTGAAAATAAAACTTAAAATAAATATATACTTACTTATAGAACCTTTGTAATTAGTTTTACTTTGAAACATTTTAATAGAATCATTCATAAATTTATCTGTGAGTGCATTTGACGGTGTAAACAGAAACTGCATATCATATCTTGAATTTGAAGTAGAGTAAAAGGGGTCAAATGGTTTAAATGTAGTGTAATTAGACATCACAGTCTTCGTATTCCTAAAATCAAAATAATTGGTTTGGGGTGAAGACATTTCAGACTCGATTATACAAGGTATAGAAGCAATGAAGATAGGAATGACAATTTCAAAGAAAGTAACAATATAATGTCGCTTTCGAACCAGCAATCCTTTGTATAACAGAATGAGAAACTGGCGAAATCCATTTGTTCTAACCATTTTTAACAGCTTTATACAACAACCTGTAAAACAAAATAAAATAATTAAGCTATAATTATTAAATCTAAATAAATTCTTTTTGCAAAATAAATATAAGACCATGCGTTGATCTTTTTAATTGGAAAATGCAATTGTTATAAATCTGCCTATGTATGAAATCTAATGAGTCAAATTATGTTTTATATCTGTAATATATTGTATAAAACAAATATTATTTCTTAATGTTTCTAAATGCTGTTCTGTTAATTCTTAATATTAGTTTAAAAGAAATGATCTAAAGCTCTTAAATAAGCTTTTTTTAAAAATCTAAATAAATTCTTTTGCAAAATAAATATAAGATCATGTGTTGATCTTTTCAATTAGAAAACACAATTGTTATAAATCTGCCTATGTATGAAATCTAACGAGTCAAATTATGTTTTATATCTGTAATATATTGTATAAAACAAATATTATTTCTTAATGTTTCTAAATGCTGATCTGTTAATTCTTAATATTAGTTTAAAAGAAATGATCTAAAGCTCTTAAATAAGCTTTGGAGAAGTCATCACTAATAAAGCCACATATAGCTCTATTTCGATGGTTTTTCTCAATTTATAGTTCAAAAGAATTCTAACTTAATAGATAAATTAAATAACATGAGAATTTCATACATACAGTTTTTATTAATATATAAAACATTTTTAGTTGCTTCAGAAATAAACTTATTAAAATAAGTTTCAACTACTTTTTTTCTGCTTTTAAAAATAAACATGGAATTGAAAACATTCAGATGATTATATAATAGTATATATTTCAATATATTGCAATCATATATTTTTTTTTATCTTAAAAATAATAGCATGTAGTTAAGCTCAATAGTTCAAGCTGCATTGTTAATGTAACTTGTTTTTTTGATTAATTAAAAGTTTACAATTGGAAATAAATGCCTCTTATACCTCAGAGATGTTATAACATTCAAGTCCCCCACATCAAAACATATCAAAAAATATAAAGTTGATATAATTAAGAACTAACTAAAAGCTTGCATGTGAATACAAAAAATCAAAATAAATATATGGAGAATGCATTAAGAATAAAATTTATCCCATAGAAATAAAACTTATGACAATATGTCATAATTACATCCAAAAGAATTTAATTAAAAAAATTAAAGAGTGAAAGTTTAAAAATGAGATGCTTATATTTTTAACTTTTATTTAGTAAACAAAAAGAAAAAAAGTAAATTTAATAAACATTGAATATAACCCCCCTAGAATCTAAAATATCATTTGAAAGAGAAATTGATAGATTTATAATCATGTTCATGATAAATTTAAAAGTTTGAATATAACATGCTATTATGAAAATATACCTAGTTGAACAGATTATTTAGTACCAGTTTATTATTACAAAATCCGATTAACCTGGAAATTCCTTTTAGTACTACTATGAATTACAGTTAAATAGAATCGAATATTGATATTAACTTTTAACATCAGCTTGAGGTAGCATACTATATTCTCTAACTGTTGAAATTTTTTTTTTTTTCCCAAATAATAGTTTTATCTTTACCAATCTTGTTAATGTGCCTTTATCATCTAATTTAGCAAAATAAATACACCTCTTAGTTCTTTTTCACATATACATTTAAGTGAAAGGATGTTGAAGAAAGGAAATATCAGGCCGTTGGAGTATGCTGGGAAAATTTTTTCCCATACCTCCACTGCATCAATTTTAATATATACTGCTTAAGATAAGAATTAAAAACTAAACTAAAAACTTAATGAAAGAAAAGATAAATTGAGTACTTTCTTCAGATAAAATAGAGATAGAATGGAGAATACTAAATTAAATGGCACATAAATTATTTCTTATAGTGAAAGCAATTTATTAGAAAATAAAAAAAAATTCTGATAATTTAGATTCCTTTGTCAAATATAAAGAGGAAAGTGTGGATGGTTGTGATCAACTTATATGATGATTAATAGAATTTTTTTATTATTATATGATAGATTAATGAATAACCATTGGTAAGGAAAGTGAAAACAAGGGACAGCAAAAGATCTTATGAAATTTTGATTCATTTAGATCTTGGATAACTGTTGAAGGCTTGGTTAAAGATTTCAAATAATTTCACGGCTTGGTTAAAGATTCCATTTCTTGGCAAAATAAATTTTATTTTTCCCAAAATTCTAAGAATTATTGTTAAAATTGAAAGTTTATGAGGCTATTTAAATGTATTCTTTAATAATACAACTAGAAAAGATAGTTACTGTTTTAGAAGCATACCAAGTGTGTTGAAGGTTTTCTCATACCAAGACTTTTAAAAGCTATGTTAGATCAACAATGAAAGAAGATCTTATACAAACTATTTCTATTATTAAGAAACAATAATATAATATATGTATTACAAATACAGCATTTTTGTACTTAAAATGTATTCTTTTCTTCTGCTTGTCTTAAGCTGTCCTATAACATTTTGGTACTATTATATTAATAGGATATATGCAAGCAAATTTAAGAGTATAAGAATTCCTTTTAAGTAAACCCAACTACTTAATTTCTTAAGTTGTAAAAACTATTTTTTTTATGCAAAAACTATTTTTATAGATAGTCCAATAAAAATCATTGAATTTATTTCAAAAATACTTCTAAATCCATTCTTCAGATCATAGTATATAGCATTACAGAAAAGAGTCAGGAATTGGTATAAAAAAAAAATGACACAAGAGTCGAAATTTTTTTGGCAGACTCTAAATCCCAGGATTTCTAAATTCACAATTTTAAATTTTTAAAGATCTGAAAACTGGAGCACACTGTAACACAAGTTCGTGGTATCACATAAGACACGAGTTTTATTTAAATAGAATAACAGAAGTAATAGATCAGTATGATCATTACCTAACCGAGCTTATGCGGCATTATATGTATGAGACGGTGTCCCTAAAATTATTTAAGGCCTTTTTGATGGGCATCAAAGAGGTCTACTCACCCCAATCATGCTTATCATACAGCATCAAAATCTAATATTTCTCTACTATAAGTAAGTATATGAAATTTTTTAAAATTTATTCTTTGTCCATCAGTGTTTTCCTTTATGTAGACACTATCTTTTCAATTTTATTTAAATTAAGAATTACAGATTAAAATTGAGTTCCTCTTTTTTTTTTTGCTCAATATATCATTCTCAGGATTTTCAAAATTCTTATAATAACTGTTTTTCAGAATTTAAACATTTCTATTTTCATAAAACCAATTTTTTTCTTAAAATTTTATTATTAGAAAATCCACAAAAATACTGTTATAAAATATTTTTTTAGTTTTTGGAGACTTGAATTGTAGTTTGGTGCCAATCTAACAACCAAAAAATTCGCAAAAATTCTACAGTGCTTTAAAATGCAATTTTACCTTGTTTTAAAACTTCCTTACTTATGTTTTTCATTCATTACTACACATCAATGCAAGGTAAGTGTTCCATTTTGTCTAATTTTTTGAAAGTCCAGCCCTTTTTCATCAAACACAATCATTATGTTTCGAGACTATTTACTTTTCTCTTGCATAATGTTTTAAAAATACATTTTGCGTATAAGAAATTTACAAGTTGCAATTTTGCGGAATGAATTTTTATGGAACTTCTGAAAACAGTTTCATGAATTGTGTAAAATAATCTGAATATTAAAATTTTAAGATTTTTTAAGGCTAGTATATGTTCTTTTATTAGCTGGATTGCAGGCATAAATTACAATAAATCACAAAGTAATGAAACTCAGTCATAACCAAAAACATCAAATATTTGTTTTTAAAAATTGAATTAATATTAATACATTTTTATGGCAATGAAATTTTTATTGATATAAAAAATAATAATAAATTAATTATTAATAAAATACAAAATAATAGATTAACAATAGTTGTTGACAATCTGTTAAAAACATGTACATAATATAAAAAGATAAAGATATTGCATAACTAAAAATCAAGTAGAAGTGCATTACAAATATTTAAGGATTGTTAAAATTAAAAACGAAAAACAAAGCCATTTCATTAAAAAAAAAAAAAAAATGCCAAACAAAATTTCCAGATTGAATAATTTGTAAGTTGTCACATTTCATTTCAGTCAACAACATAATTTAAATCATACTTTGAAGATTTTTTGAAAAACTCAATTTTTAAGAAATCTACACAAATTACAAATAATTTAGTGATGTAAATAATTTATTACAATAATTTTTAATGTAAAAAGTTGATTTAAAAAAAAAAAAAAAAAAAAAAAACCTACCAAATATTTTTTTAAAAACACATCTTTTTCCATGCATGCTGAAATATTTTTTGAGAACTCTGATGCACAACATTAACTTTTTTTTTCAGATTCTTTTAAATTAAAATTTTATGAAGAAATTAAATAGGAGGGGAATTCAGTCATATAATCTTCAGAAATAAAAATGAGTTGCCATTTAGCATTGTTGCAAGTCATGATTACTACAGTAGTTGTAACTTAAAGAAATATTACATAACCATACATACTATGAATTCTAATTATTTTTTAAAAATGAAACCAATTATGGCATTGATATTCACACTTTTAGAAAGTAAATATAATAATTTAACTTGTTTTTTAACGCATCATTCTTTTTAAACAAAGGCAGAAAATGATACTACTTCACAATTACTTCAAATTAGTAAACACATCTATCGATATAAATCGATAGATGTGTTTACTAATTTGAACAATTATTTTGTCATAAGGTAAAATAATTGTTAAATAAATATGTGATCATTCCGAAGTTTTTTCCTATACTGAAAAGGTTTTAAGAGATGAGACATGACACATTGATTGATGGTAAATTTAAAACGAGCATTTCAACAATTGGGAAAGCCAGACATTAAGTCACTTCAACATTAAATAAAAATTACTTCTATTTATTAACTTTGGTATTTCAAAAATTCTTAAAAATCCATAAACTTATTAAATGATTTTCTTCAATTTTTCTTATTTCATGGTTTCATTAATAATTAAATCAGAGGTCAGTAGAGAAATTTAATATCCTATAATATTTCGTTATTATTCGTCTATGTATATAAATCAATATATAACATTTTTTTAACGTTATGGTGGTATATTTTAATTGTATGTTTTTACTTCCAACGAATATTGAAATCTAAAAAATTTCTTAAAATCTTTCACTGCATAACTTTTATTACAACAAATTTGTTTTTAAAAAGTTGAAGAAAATTTATTTAAACTAATAAAATATTCTTACCCAAAGTTTAATTTATCACAGCATTCCTATTTCAAAGAGAAAATTGCGAACTGAAACTTTCAAACCAAAAGTTTTGATGCTGAAGTGACTGTAGTGAAAGTGAAAGTGGAAGTAAAAATTCTTGCATTGTAAACAATGAAATATACCAGTTGAACATATTTTATTGTTTATATTATGTTTATTACTAATTTAATACATTTAACTAATAATTTAAGTAGAAAATACTTTAAAAATCACAAATAAGGGTTCTGAATTTTAAATTAATACTAATTTAATGTTCCGGCATTATGCTTGACATGAATATTCTAAATATAAAACACTTCAACTTTTTATTTCGATGACGTCATTTAGCGCAATTGCATTACGCACCACTTGGTTGCATCATTTGTTAATGTAAATAAAATTATTTCGATTATTGTATAACGCTAACTTACTGAATTACCTCAGTGAGTTTTTAATATAATTTGTTTAAAATTTCTTGTTTTAAGGGTAAATTTTTATTTTATTTTATTTTTTATTTTGTAACAGGTAGTTTTTTATTACATAGTGAATTAAAATCCTATTACTTTTACAATTTTCAGCTGCTTGGTATTTATAAACTCGTAATTTTATTTTTGAATTTTTTTATAAAAATAAAAATCCTATTCTCCCATAGTGAGGGTAATTTATCCCCCCACCCCAGAAAAAAAAATATGTAATTGTTTTTTATATAAGCAATTAAATTAAAAAAATTTTTTTTTTTTTTGAAAAAAATGTCAAGAAAAAATTGGTGCGAGTCGGGAGCGTATTAACATATGCTTAACAATTTTATTTATGCATTAAAAATGAATGTTTTGTATTTCCCAAAATGCGAGTGACCCTATATATAATCTTTGATTCTGCAACTTTAGATAGGCTACGAAAGACAATAGTAGAAAAATGTATAATTAGAATAATGCTTTAAAAAAACAAACAATGTTTTTAAAAAGTAAATAATTTTCTTTCAAATATAGTAGTGAAAAGTTATTTTTAAACTGAGAAATAATGTATTGTGATGTAGCGGCAGCTGCATTCTTTTGGTGACCAGGACGTCAATAACGATAAATATTATGGCAAATACCTAGGAGATAGAAAACCAGTCATACGGTGCTAATTCTTCCGGAACTATGTAGATCATTGTAAAAATTCCCCCTCCCCTTTCTGGATAGATAAGCCAGAAATTTGGTTTTATCAGATAGAAGCACTGTAGTGATTCTACCGCGAAACGTAAACAAAGTGGATGCATACAAAAGTGCTGCGTGATACATCGCTACGCGGAGGAATACAGAAGATGGGAAACAGCAAAACACTCTCCGCGTCAGTGGGATCGTGACAGTCGAACTGTAAACATCGCTCTAATCATTTGTCGCTGTTTTAAGTGCAACAAGCTTGTATTATTCGTTTATTTCTTAATATTTTATAATTTTTGTAATAATTGTAAACGTTAATGTTATTAAAGTAGTATGAATTAATTTATATCATTATTATGTATATTTAATTGCGACATTACTACAAGCACAATTTAAAATTAAAGAAAATACTAAGTTTAACTATATTGTCTCACAAATGGAAACTAAATATATGGGTACTATTTGGGACATAATTACTGATATGACAGAAAATAGATATTCATTGGCAAAGAGATTTTATTAAATGTATTTAAGGAAAGTGAAATCAAACGAATCAAAAGCCCTTGGAATTGGAGACGTGAAACCAAGGCATCTTTTACAAAAAAAAAAAAAAAAAAAAAAAAATTGAAATCCTTGGCAATCAACGATATTTCTGATATGGTATCAAAAACATTATGGATGGAAAAATTGACGCACCATATTAAATATATAGTGGTGGTTAGTGATGAAAGTATTGATAAATTGTCGATTACGGTTGATAAGATTTTCGATATGCATTCACAAAATGAATTATATGAGGCTCATTTAACTGAAGTTAGGAATTCGAGAACTTCAACAAATACCATTTCACAATTACTAGAGAGGATTTCTCCCTTGGAAGTAGTCGTAGTACAGGGAGAAATAACAGATCATTTTATAGAAGTAGAAGCAGAAGTTGAGGTGTTACAACCCAGATGGTAAACCGTGTTATTACCACTTGACTTTCGAGTAACACTTTTCGCAGGGCCGTATTTTCCTATAGGCTAACTAGGCTTCAGACTAGGACCTCAAGATCGAGTGGGCCTGCATTCAAATTGTTAGCAAAATTAGAATGACACTATTCTAAAAACAGTCAATACTGAATCAAAAATAAGGAGAAATTCTACACATATGAATAATAAACAAACATAATAAGTAATTTACAAATTTAAAAATGGGAGGTGAAAGGGCCTCATAAGGGGAATAGCCTAGGGCCTCTTTTCATCTAAATCCGACCCTGACTTTCCGGAAAATGTAAGCCGCTATACAACTAAAAATCCAGGAAAACTTGAACGTGCAGCAGAATCAAAATTAGCGGCCAGTTCTGCTGCTGAAGACCTAAAGAATTGCAGTGATTTCAATTAAAAATTTTTTATAATTGACAAAAAGACTGTGTTAAAAGTTTTGGTTGACAGTAGTGTGGATGTCAGTCTAATTCACACCATGTATAATGATAAAATCAGTGGCGACTTTAAGCTTTATATTGCGAAAGTTACTGATATCCAGTGTTTTCGACATAAAATTTTTACTCTTGATTTAATACTTCGCTGTGATTTTCAATTGCCATTTATCATAGCCAAAGTCAGTAAAGGCATTTTGAGTGCACATTTTCTTAACCAATTTAATTTATTGATTATTAAAAACAAACAATTAGTTGATGGTGTAACTAAATTGAGAGTTATTGGTGAAATTATATCATCAGCAGATGAATCAAATGTAAGAACTTAATACAAAAATAATAAGTTATTAATATTTTGGGGAAAATTTCCGGAAATAAACCAGATTTACTAATTTCTAAATCAAAGAACAATGTTGAGCATTATATATCTAATGAAAACCAGTTTAAAAAAAACTATAACCACTGTAAAATTAAAAATATTTTTATTGAAATGTTATTTTTTTTCTTCATGGAATTCAATTTCTCATGATGAAGTTCACACAATCAATAAATAATAACATAAATGAAAATTTCAATTACATATTTTGATATATATAAGCTATCAGGGTGATTCGTTCATAAATGTTCGGAATTAAGAATTTCATTTAAGGAATTAATTTTTTCATCTTGAAAATCTTTGTAGATTATTTATGAATAAAATAAGATCATAAATATTTAACATGAGGAAATTATATTTGTATTTAAAAACAAAATTCCAAGATTGTTTTTTAATATGTTTCTGTATTTTCATTAAATCTTGAACTCTACATGCTATTTCCCAAAGCACAAACGTGCGCCATCAAGGGTACTTGATGAAGCAAAAACTCTGTCTTTGTGTACCAAGTCATCATTGTTGAATAAAGATGTCGAGTGCCTGAACGCGAAGCATTCATCTACTCAATGGTATGTGAAGGCAGTAGGAAAGAAAAGTCATGATAAATAGATAATAGTAATCGTATGATTTGAGAGAAAAAAAGAAGAAAGTAAGAAAATGTAAATCATCGGTGATGGAAGCGTAACAAGAAATTTATGATCAGTAAATATGCGTTGAAGTAAAATATCTAAAAAGCGATAAGTGAGCAGGAAATTATGGCGGTTTGAGGTTTCGATTCCATTTAGAAGTAGAGAAAGGATACTTGTATTTTCCATTCAATTGCGTAAATATAGTTTGTGCCTTGATGAGAGGATTTTCGTGAGTAGCAATGGTATTGAAGAAATTTCAAGAAAGTTTAGTAATATAGTTGTCAATAGAATCAATTTTTAAATCTTGATGAATTGTAGAGTTGCGGACAAACCAGGGTGCACCAGTGATAATACGAAGAAGTGTGTTTTGAACAATTTGTACAGATTTCTTGTTAGATTGTGCAGCTAGACCCCAGATTGGGGCAGCATAGGTAAGGATAGGCCTGAGAACTTGTTTGTAGAGATGAAGTTTGTTTGACAAAGTTAATTTAGAAAATTTATTAATGAGTGGTAGAGTGAGATAAAATTTTTTCCAACATTTTTCTTTGATTTTTTGAATATGAGCTCGAAACGTAAGTTATTGTCTATAATTAAGCCGAGATATTTAATATTAGCCGCCCATTCAATTTGTTGATCAAAAAGAGAGAGATTAATATATGGTTGTCTGGCGTGTCCTTTTCGGAAAATGATAGCTTGAGATTTAGAGACATTAATTGCGATGCGCCATTTAGTTAGCCAATCCTCTAGGATATTCAGAAAATTTTGAAGAGTATTGATGACATAAAGAATAGAAGCACCTTGGGCAAGAGCAACAGAATCGTTAGCAAAAATAGGTAAGTGGAAATGTTAGTGCACTCAGGAAAGTCGTAGGTAAAGATATTGTAGAGAATAGGACTTAGCACGCTTCCTTGAGGTGTACCAGCACAAATACGACCGATTTTGGAGAATTCATTATGAAGTCGAACTTGAAAGGTTCTATTTTTAAGATAATTTGTAATGATAAGTGTGATCCAAGTTGGAAATTGAAGTTTGATCATTTTGTAGATCAGTCCATTGTGCCACAGTCGATCGAAAGCTTTTTGACATCTAGAAAGACATATCCTGTAAAAAATTTATAGTTATATCCTTCAGTGTTGTTGACAAGTATATTGTTGACAAGTATATTGTTGACAGTTATATTGTTGACAAGTAGAAGTTGATGACAAGTTGAGTGATGTTGACGGAATCCAAATTGTTCTGCTGGAATTATGGAATTTTTATCGCAAAAAGAAGTAATATGTCTCACTAAGAGTTTTTCGTAAAGTTTTCCTACACAGCTAAGGAGACTGATGAGCCGATAATTTTGAGGAAATTTCCTATCTTGGCCAGGTTTAGGGAACATGATGATATTTGCTTTTTTACAGATAGGAGGGAAGTAGTGATATTTAGTACAGCTGTTGTAGATTTTTGCAAGATGAGTAATGGCATTAAGGGGGACAGATTAAGGCTTTATTTGGAATGTTGTCAGGTCCAGAAGATTTCCGAATGTTGAGATTCTTGATTAAGTTAACTATGTCAGATGGAGAAAAAAATATTGTTATGATAATTTTGATGATCAGCTAGAAAGGAAGTTACTGCATCTTCAACATGCTCAATTTGAGAGTAATCACAAGGTTCAGTGTTTTCTTGAAAGGAGAGTTCAAGGTTTTCAGCAAAAGAGTTCGCTTTATCAGAAGATGAGAATATAAGACCTGTGGATCCAACCAGTGGAGGAATTTTTGGGATATTTTTTGGTAAAATGATTGTTAATTTTGAAGAGAGAATTATCTTCTGGATTTAGGCGTAATAAAAATTCATTCCATCTGTCATTTTTTAATTTGTGAATCATTTGCTTTATTTCTTTTGAAGCTTGTTGACGGATTGCTCGAACGGATGAAACCTGGTGTCTTGCCATAATTTACGAATTCTGTTTTTTTCCACAATTTTAGAGGTGATTTCAGTAGGAAGTTTTTGGTGTGGTGTACTGAGTTCTTTAGATTTGCTAGCAAGGTTGATAGCAGAAGTAACAGCATAGTTAAATTTATCAATTATTTTGTCAATATCTTGAATATTGGAGATGACTGGATTACCAGGAATGCTTTGAGAGAGAATTTTAGTAAAAATATTCCAATTGGTAGTTGTGATTATGCTATTGAGGAAGGGCGAAAATGAATTATGAGAGACTTCAACTATCACAGGGTTATGATCACTGGAAAGATCGTTGTTAGAAGAAGCAGGCCCGGCGTTTAAATTTTTAAGAAGTGCGATGTCAAGAGTACTATTGCAAGGATTGTGAAGGCAGAAATATGTGGGATCATTAGGAGCAATAACATTGAATGCATTAAGATTTGTCCAATCGAAGAGAATAGAACCATTTATGTTGCTGCGTCCATTATTCCATGCAGGATGCTTGGAATTGAAGTCACCAAGTAGAAATACTTGTTGATTGGAGCTCGCTATTGTATCAAGTTCTTGTGTGAGGAATCTACCAATTGGAGGGCGATAAATGCTAGCAACAGTAATTTTTAGGTTATTCTTGAGATTAATAACAATAGCAGAGTTTTCAAAGCTGGTTGTAGTAAAATGAATTTGATGATGATTAATATTTTTATGAATGCAGATAGCCGTGCCTCCTCCTCTGTGGGTAAGACGATCGGAGCGATAATGATATAATTTGGAATTTTGAAGGAATCGCCTGGCCGAAGATGTGTTTCTTGGAGAGCAATTACATGAGGTTTATTTTCAGATATAAAATTTTGTAATTCATTAATTTTTCCTTTAAGACTATTAGAGTTCCATGTCACGCATAAGATAGAATTATTGGTCGATCTATTGAATGTTATTGACTGGTTGATTTTGAAGAGCATTTATTAAAACAGAAAGATTTGAAAGTACCCCAACTAATTGTTGCAGAATGAGTGGAATTGGAGACGTTTCCGTGGAAGCCTGCAGAGTATTGGAAGAAGTAGTATGGTGAGAGGTCTGGGTAGGAAGAGTTGGAAAGTCATCTGAAGAAGGAGGAAGAGTTGGAAAGTCATCTGAAGAAGGAGGAAGAGTTGGAGAAGCCTTCTGATGAGCGGGAAGAGACAATTGGTTGGAGTTCTCATGCTTCATTTGTTGTGCTTGTTTTTTAAGTCTCTCCGTCCAAGCGTTGACCTTCGGGAGAGAGCAGGAGTGAAATTAGCAGGGTTTTTAGGACAACCTGAGAAATTTGCAGTATGCTCTCCAGAGCAAAGGGCACATTTGGAAGCTTCATCTGGCCTTTTGGTGCATTCTTTGGTGGCATGAGGTCCAGCACATTTGAGGCATCGAGGGTCTCTTGTACAGAATTTGCTATGATGATAGAATTCTTGACATTTATAGCATTGGCTGGGTCCTGATTTTCTTCTGAGTGGTTCAACTTTGACCCTAAAGTAATATAAGGTGGATAGGTCGAAAATTCTTTTGTTTTGTTCATTTTTTGGTAGAACTATTAGGTACAGAGGTAGATTGCCGGTACCAGCACGATTACGAAGTGGAGTGATGAATTCAGGATGAAAGTTGAGAATTTGGAGTTCCTGCATGATGACATCAATTGGGAGATCTGAAGGCAGTCCGCGAATTACAACTTTTTAAGTTGCTTTTCTTGGGGCAATTCAAATGTATGACTTTCAAGTTTCAGGTGATCAATTTGCTTTCGTATGGATCTGTAGTCATCAGGTGTGGTTGGAAAACTTTTAATTTGCCTCTCCAGAAAGGCGTCCTTCAATCTTTGAATTTGTAATCTGGTTGAAGTTCTTAAGAATTTCAGTAGAATTTTTGTATGTTGTCAATTATAATTGAGGAACATATTTAGTAGTATAGGGTGCAAGACAAGAAGAAGCAATATTCTGGCCATTAGTGAGATCTGTGTCCATACTGTTTTCGTCCAGATGTAATTTATCAACATTTTTTGAAATGTCTTCAATTTTAGCAGGAGGTATGTTGTCTACATCACTAGGACCAAGACTTTCATCGGGGTTAAGGCAAGCAAATTTGGAAGATAACTTGATAACAGTGGGATCACTGGTATTAGGCCGTTTAGCTAAATTTTTCTTGCCTTTTGTGTGACCTTAAGTTTTTTCTTTTAGTAGGAGTAGTTACCGAGTTGTTTGAATCATTGAGTTTCAGCAAGATGAGACTCATTTGCTTCCTTAAGTTTTTATTGGTAATATTAGAAAGCGTAAGTTGTATAAAAAGATCTAAATTAGGTATTTGAGGTTCAATTTTTTAAGCAATTTTCAATGTTGTTCAGATGATCATTGAGGTTTTCGCACTCAATGAATGATGAAAAATTGTTAATGCTAATATTAAGTTGATCAATTTCTTGAATAAAGTTAAACTCTGTCGGGTTAGTATTAACGTCAATCAAATGAAGCATACTGGTTGATTGGTCAGCAGTGGTGAGAGACATGGTTGTGCTGTTTGAGGAGAGCGAAACTCCATCGACAACAGCCATAATAGAATAAAATAAACAAAACCAAATATTAAAAAAAACTACTGACTAAAACAGAAAATAAATATGCATTTTACTGAGTAAAGGCAGTGAGAAACGCTCGTAGCTAAAAAAGCCCGAACAATTCTGCGCCTACACAGTAAAATACAGAAGAAAAAAAAAAAAAAAGAATTCTAGAATTTAGCTAAAAGTTCTAAAAAGAATTCTAGAATTTAGCTACTCATTTTATACAACAAAATAATAACATAGAACCAAAGAAATCAAATAGAGAAAGGTAATAAAGAGATTAAGACAGAATAAGAGGGGGAAAAAACACATACCAATGAGGTGAAACATTAGAAAACAAACAGAATTGAGGGAGAGGAAAAACACGTCCGCTCAGCTCAAAGTCCAAACGATCGATGTGTGTGTACCAAGTAACAACATTAAAGAGGAAAGGAAAGCCACAAAAGAATTTCTATAGCCCCGGTACTATACGATTAGTTCGGCAATTCTCCAGTAGATGGTAGTGATAAAACACATTATAAATCAATTCATGTGTTCGATTTTCGAATTCTTTCCGAAAATTTTAGCGCGCACGAATTGACGAATCACATAGCCAGAAACCGATGGATGTGTGACGGTTATGAGGCAATACACCTAATCTATTGAAGATAAAGTTGAATTAAATACCTAACACACTAGAGTTCGGTAAAAATCTACATCAGTCTGAATCAATCTTATAAAAAATATTAAACAAATATTTCATATTGGAGGTAGAATTTAGTAAGTAGATTATTAATTGATAAAGTGTTTTTAAAAATTAACACTATTAAAATTGGAATATTAGGGAAAACATTTTTTACCACAAATATATACGCCAGATAACGCCAAATAAACGTTTGATTTTAAAAATTACAACGCTTTAAAACACACACACACACACACACACACACACACACACACACACACACACACACACACACACACACACACACACACACACACACATAAGAGAGAGAGAGAGAGAGAATATTATTAATTTTTTTACGAACTTTCTAAAATTTTTCGAATAAAAATATTATTTATAATTTATTATTAAATAATTTTTAAAATCGTCTGCAAAAATTAACATTTTTCAATAAAATTTAATCATTTTGGATGCGGAAAAAAATCGTCTGCGTCGAATTTTCTTTTTCTAAATGCGAATAATAATCAATAATAATAGTGATTTTGCTTTTGCTTTGAAATTTGAAGTATATTCTATGCACGGTTAGACCAAAAAATTATAAAAAATCAATTATTTAACATTTTTTTTTATGATCTAGCGAAAAATGGATGCTTTCAGTTCCCTTTTGGTGATATTTTTAAAACGGAACAGGAAAAAAAGCGAGTAAGTATTATATTATTTTATTGCGAATGAAATTTGACATTCATTTAAAATATAGCTTTAAATTAACTAAGAACTTTTAACATAAATATTTTTATTGATTTTTAGCTAAATTAAATCTTTAGACTTTTGATTGCGTAAATGTTGCTTTTTGATGTGACATTTTTGATAACAGAGTAGATAAGAAATAAAATATTATAATTACTAAAAACCATCGGTTATAATTATTGTTTAATGATCATTCATAGGATAAAATATTTTATTTGTATCAAAACTATTCTGTGAAAATAATGAATAATGTATGTGTTTTACCTCTTATTTCTTTTATGCAGGGAAAGTGTTTTATACTGTCAGACATTTACTGAAGTGTTTTATACAATAACTTTAAAGGAATATTTTAAAAATTGAAATAATGAGAATTTTTGTTTGTAATTATTTTTTTTTTTATGATAGAATGTCTAATAAATTTATTTATATTATTAAGGAAGCCAAACGTAAATGAATATTTTAATAATAGATAAATTTTCTTTCTTTATTACATAAAAGCTACTTTTGTGAACTTACATTCAATGCAAATATCCAAAGAATTAAACTATCAACTTACAACTAAAATTCTAAAAACTTTTGAAATAAATAATTTTTATTAGTATTTTTATTTTTAATTATAAAAAACAAAACCTTTTAGCCCCGCTATTTAAAAAATATAATTTTTCAAGAACATTTTTAATGTATATGATTAATAAACGATTAAAAAAATAATCTAACAATTATTATAATTTATTTTCGAAAAAAAATTGACATTTATTCACAAACATTATATATATATTTAAATATAATTTGTATAATTATGTATTTAATTTGTATAATTTGTATAATATATATATATATATTATATATATATATATATACCTTATATATAATTTACTTTCTATGTTTTGCTGAACTTGTTCATGCTTTTTTTTTTTTTAAATTTTCGATAAACCTCAAATACACTACCAGCCATTGAGCATTAACTGCAACATTAAGAAGTATATGGAATATATAGAAGTATATTATTAAGAAGTATATGGAATATAAAATGGTTTTAAGAATCTTATGTTAATATTCTTGAAACCATTTTACACTCATGTCCATAAATTAAGGATAATTCAGAATCACACAGAAATTGAACTCTAAAATAAAAATTTCACCTGTAGAATTATCACACACATCTTGAAGAAGAATATGCAAATTACAGGAAACCACCAGATGGCGCGGATAGTACGTCACAATGACGAGAGTGTAAGAGAGGGGGTATATAAGAATGGTGGCAAAGAAGTAAAATTGTTCACAAGCGCTTTAAAAGCCTTTCAGTGCAATAACCGCATAGTTATGGCACAAAGGAAGCATTTGGAGGATTTTTGACGTGGTAGAATTATCGGACGACTGGAATGTGGACGTACCCAGCTGGAAGTATCCGAGGAACCTGGAATCACACAGAGTGTCATCTCCAGGCTTTGGCAACGATTCCAAGATGATGGTAATGTGAGTATATGTTACAGCACATGTCGCCCCGAGTTACAACGCCGAATGAGGACCGGTATTTAGCAGTTACTGCCAAAAGAAACAGACGGAGCACAGCATCAGACCTGTCTCGTCAGCTCTCTTCAGCTACCGGTATGACAGTTTCAAGGCAGACCGTGTACAGACGCTTAGGGCTGAGACGTGTGAAGTTTTCCGACGAGTCCAGGTTTAGTTTGCAGTCTGATTCTCGCCGAATTTTCATATGGAGAGCGCCAGGTACCCGTTACCACCAAGAAAACACCATTGAACGACACCGTTACCGTGGTGCAGGATGGCTCGTTTGGGGAGGAATTATTCTTTGTTCCAGAACTGACCTGCATGTTCAGAGTGTAACGATGACAGGCCACATCTATCGGGATGTCATTCTGGAACAACATGTACGTTTGTTTCGGGGCGCCATGGGTACTGAATTTCTGTTTATGGATGACAACGCCCGTCCTCACAGTGCAAACATTGTAGACGAATGCTTTCAATTGGAGGATATCACCCGTATGGATTAGCCAGCATACTCACAGGACTTGAATCCAATAGTGCATATGTGGGATATGCTTGGTCGACGAATTGCAGCCCGTCAACCCCCTCCCACCTGTCAACCGGAATTTCGAAGGGCATTGCTTGATGAGTGGGGTAATATTCCCCAAGATCAGATTGATAATTTGATACTCAGCATGCCTAGGCGTTGTAAGGCCTGTATTACATCGTCCGGGAGACATACTCCATATTAACCATCATACTAACCAAGTTATACTGTTTTTTGTAAATAGGTTCTTTTTTAAAATTTGCTCCAGGGAGTAAAAAATCGCAATTTTTATTAATTATGTCAAACGTATAGCATCTTTTGCTCTTTACCTTTTGTTTAATAAATAGACTTTACAAATAAGTCAAATTTGTTTTGCTTCTGTCTCTTTCTGTGCCTGAACTTCATTATCCTTAATTTATGGACGTGAGTGTATATTCCATATACTTCTTAATAACACACACGCGTGATCGGTAAATTGTATGTACAAGTTGTTGTAATTCCGAAAATTCCAAAAAAAAAAAAAAAAAAAAAAACAAACAAAAAAACGAAGTAATATATATATAAAAAAAAAAAAAAAATGTAAAGTCAATTCCTACTTTTTTTTTTCCCTATATTGCAGAAGTCCTTTATAAATAATTTTAATTCATTTTTTTAAGTCTATCGGGCGCCATCTGTTGGTAGATATATGCAACTTAAATCTAATAAAAACTAAAATTGATTAATTAAATTTTATGAATGAAATAATATTTGAGAAAACTGCATTAACATCTAGTGTCATCCACTGCAAGTTAAAAAAACAAAAACATGCTGTGTCAGTTTATTATTTATATGGTTGTAAATATAATTATTTCTGCTTTTACTTTAGCATCGATGTCACCAGCTGCTGCGTTTTAAAACAAACACGCATAACTAAACTATAAGATTTCTTCGTGAAGAATAATTGTGGGCAAAACATTTATTTTTCTTTTCTAGATTTTCAAGAGGTTTTTAAGTCCGAAAACCTCCGATTTGCTCTTATTCGAGAATACTTATCTAGAATTATTTATTGATTCATTCAATTTTTGTAGGAATAGTTGAATGATTTTTATTCATCGATCTTTTAACATTCGTGCAAAAAAAAAAAAAAAAAAAAAAAAAATTTGTTTACAACTATATGTTCATCCAAACAGGCTTACGCATTTTGAGGTATTCACGAGCATTTAATGCAATTTTAAAATGAAACTTATTTCTAACAGTAAATATCACAAATAAATAAATAAAATAAAAAAATTAAAAGAAATAAAATAAAAAAATTTAAAAGAAATAAAATAATTAATAATAAATAAATAAATAAATACAAAAATAAAAAAAATTACATACAAGCAAGGGTCTTAAATTCAGGCAAGCTAGTTACTGGTAAAAGCTCTATTGTTCTATTTTGCAAGAAACAAGATATTGAATATAACATTTTTCTAAAATTTAAATGTCTAATTTTTTATTAAAATCAAGATGTTTTAATCTTTCATCAATATCCGAAAATGATTAAAAAAATTAAATAGATAAATAAATAAATCCTGTCGTATTCTTTAAAGTAAAATTGAAATAGAATGAAAAAATGAGAAAAAAAAATGAGATGAGAAAAAAAAATCTTTAAGACACGATAAATTTAAACTACTGCATTTTTTAAAAATAAGAATATAATTAATGAGCTGCAAAAAATGTAATTCTGTTTTGGTAGCTTTTCTAATAAAGTTTGCTTAAAAATGAATTAGGTGCTGTCTTTGAGTTAGTTTATTGGACAATTTTTGACGACTACTTTCTTAAATTAAACCACTTTAGTCAACAAAAAAAATAATTTTTTATAATTACAAAACGCAATAATTATAAAAACAAACATTATTAATAAACTAATATTATTAATTGCTAATTAAACTAAGATATAATAATTAACAAAACTCAGTAACTTATTAATTCTCAATTTGTTTTATGTTGTCAAACATAACTTTTAATGTATCAGATTTTTTTTTTTACAGTAAGACTTAATGTAGACTTCATAATTATTTTTTTACTTTCATCAGTGGGCCTGTTTAGATGTGAATAATTTATGGGAGCATTATTTTAAATTTTATTAATATATTATTAATTTAAGCTCGCAATTGTTTTTGCAAATTTTCATCAAAATATTGAGCTTATAAATTTTTAAATTAGTGTAGCAATATAAAATACAAAATTTGTCATATGTATATTACACGGTTATTTGAAATATATTGAATAAAAAGTCCTTTGAATCGAAAAGCTTTTATGTTTTATATTAAATGATAAAATTTATATAAAATAGTTATATATCTATATAAACTAATTCATTAATTTTAAAATTTATTTTTCTGAGTTATTTTAATATTAGATACAAATTGAAATTCCTTCATACAGTTCACAAGTACATAATCTTGCGAATACAGGTGAAAGTTCGAAAGAAATATCCTTTGAAGTGCAGTAAGTACAATCTCCTTTTATTAAAATTTAATTTTAGCAGCAAAACTCTCTTTTAAATTTTAAATAAGATATTAAAAGGGTACTTGAAAATGGACAATAAACCATTTTAGGTTTCGTTAAAAAATACATATGGAAGCAAAATGCAGGTAAAATATGTCACGGTTTCCAAACTTCACGATCCAAAAATATTCTAATGATTTAATTTTGAAAAGTATTTCAAGTGTTCAATGCAAGTTGTAAAATGTTTTTTTTTCTTTCACACCCAATTGTTGGTAAGATATTAGAGAGTTTTTTGCATAACGTTTTTTAATTGTTCGATAATTTTTATCTTCCTAGCGCGCATGCTCATAGAAATAACTCAGTAGTGCAGTATTACAGATACGCATGCGCCATAGGTACAATGTTTCCTATGAGCATGCGCACTAGAAGAAATTTTTTTTCTAATGCAGCTGGCAAACACTTAGACAGCTTGGTCTTGATGCCTTAAGGCAAGCGCTGCACAGACGTTACTCACTTTGCATTACCCAGAGGGCGCGTGTAACTTTGAAGATAAGTCACGGACGCGGAGTAACGATACCTCTGCAACGCTCTACGATCCTATTAGGGACCGGGACCTACGGTTTAAAGTGGATTCCGGAACCACTACAAACATCCATGTCACCGCCGGGATTCGAACCCGAAGCCTTTGGTACCGAGCGCCAGAGCGCTAGCCATTCAGGCAACAGGAAGAAAAATATTGGATGATAAAAAAAAAAAAAAAGCTATGCAAAAACTCTCTATTATCGGACTTAGCATTACCATAAAGCTTAGCTATTAAAGTAATTACTATAATTTTAGGATTTGAACAACTCAGAAATGCTTCGACCATTTGGGTGACCCATGTCTCAAGTTGGTTGCTAAAGTTCACCAACCAACTATTTACTCCTACCTTAACAATTTATCATTCCCATAAAATCATTAGAAAATTGTATTGAATTAAAGTTCTTTGTGCTTCAACGTCGTCTCTTAGAAGGAATGCTATATTTTCAGAAAGATGTAATTGCCCGTCCATTGGGTGTAGAAAGCTCCAGATAGATAATTTGACTGTAAATCTCTCTCTCAGTGATCATAGTGCTTCTAATAAAATGACAAGCGATTCCAAATTAATTATGGATTTACATATACAGTAACTAAATTTTACTGTTAACTAAATATATTTGCCCACACACAGGGTCGGGATTTAGATGAAAAAAGGCCCTAGGCCATTCCACTTATGAGGCCCTTTCACCTCCCTTTTTTTAAGTTTGTAAATTACATGAGAGATAATAAAATGCATCACTACCGTGATATATATATCAATATGTTAAATGAAACATGTTGTGTTGGCACTCATCTTTATAAAAAATGTGGCGTGGTTAATAAAAAAAAAAAAATAAACCCCGAGAACACTTATTTGGACATTTATTATCAGCATCATATATAGTACTTTGTAAGAATAGCTAATCAAACATATAGCCATTGCAATCAGTGAACGTATGAACTATACTTTGGTGCAATCTAGTCTATACAAGCGAACAGACTCAATGAGCCGAACGCGTTGATCTTAACCAATACATTTTATGTTTGATTATTCGTTATATGTGTAGAATTTCTCTTATTTTCGATTCAGTGTTTTTAGTGTATACTGTTTTTTGAATAGTGTAATTTTAATTTTGCTAACAATTTGAATGTAGGCCTCTCTTGATCTTGAGGCCCCAGGCTGAAGCCCAGTTAGCCTACAGGAAAATCCGGCCCTGTTTACAGCTAATATATATTTAATGTTTTAATTTTTATTATTTGTTTTCTGTTTATCATTTAATGTCCTTGTTGCATTATTTGGTAAAATGCATGCAGGAGGACGTCCGCCAAATTTCCTGTAGGCTGACTAGGCTTCAGCCTGAGGGCCTCAAGATCTAGAGGGGCCTACATTCAATTTGTTAGCAAAATTAGAATGACACTATTCTAAAAAACAGCAAATACTAAAACACTGAATCGAAAATAAGGAGAAATTCTACACATATGACTAATAAACAAACATAAAAATGTATTGGTTAAGATCATTGGGTCTGTTCGTTTGTATAGACTAAATTGCACCAAAGTATAGTTCATACGTTCACTGTTTGCTATGGCAAATATTGACGGGCTTTATGCTACTAAGCTCTGGTTTGTTCTTGCATAAATAAAGTGCAGTTTCTTGTAGATTGGAACAGACGAATGAACAGACCTATTGAAATCAGACGTTCGGTTATATTCATGTTACTTCGATAGTATGAAATATGTGTTAATGTTATTAGAAAAGATTCTTATTTTAGAATTGAGTACACGATCATTTGATTCTCGCCTTTTGAGTTCAGTAGGTTCAACACTTAAGTGAAGTGTTTATAGATTATTGAAAAAATGTTTTGTGACAATATTGATATACTGATATATATCACAGTAATGATGTATTTTATTATCTTTCATGTCATTTACAAACTTAAAAATTGGAAGTGAAAGGGCCTCATAAGTAGAATAGTCTAAGTTCTCTTTTCATCTAAATCCGGCCCTGGCCTCTATAATCAATTTGAAAATCTTTCAAGCAATCTCTTACTTTTTTTCAGATGACGAAGAGGACTCCGCTGTCAATCTCGTGCCAGTTTCTGAAATACGTATCCTTTATGTGAGAGAAATACATGTGCTCATGGTTCTTAAACTGTGAGGCATAATTCACACAGGGGATAGAAACGAACACTTCCTATGGATAAAATTCAAATTGCTTTAAGTCAAGGAAAATAACGCGGAACAATTTTATGAATTTCAAAATTACTAATAAATAGTCTTCTTCTTCTTCAAGGGTGTTTTGATAAATGCTGAGGTTTTAAATCCCTACAAAGTCTCCTTCAAAGACTTTCTACATATATATATATATTTTTCTAATGCAGCTGGCAAACACTTAGACAGCTGTCTTGGTTGCCATAAGGCAAGCGCCGCACAGACGTTACTCACTAGCAATACCCAAGTGGCGCGTGCAACTTGAAGAGAAGTCACGGACGCAGGTAACAATGCCCCCGCAACACTCTACGACCTATTAGACTGGGACCTACGGTTTAAAGTGGATTCCGAACCACTACACACATACATGGCACCACCGGGACTCGAACCCGAAACCTGCGGTACCGAACGCCAGAGCGCTAGCCACACGGCCATATAGGCCCTACTTTCCTAAATATACAGTCCTTATTGAGAGATTCTCAGTAGTTTCATTGTTCAAAGAGGGAGAATCGAAGGAAGTGGTCATAGATGTTACCCACTCACAATTTTATGAAATACTAGGGAATATTTACCACTTGAGATCACTGATGAAAGCAGAGTTGACTCGCAGTGATCACTGATAAAAAAAATTACCAACTTTCTTGGTCAAAGAATATATGAGAAATTGCTGCTTTGCTAGCAATTTCACATTAAAAAATACTGAATGTGGTTATTCGTCGTTATCCAAAAGAAAGGCTGGAAAATTTGATGTTCATAAAATGTTCCAACAATCAAAAAGTGAAGTAGATTTTAGCAAAGAGTTCTTACAAGGGCAAAATCAACTACTCATTTTCCTTAAAAAATGAGAAGATAATGAGGATGTTGCTCATGAAAAATGTTTCAAATATAGGGTTTCCGTAAGCCCCGTGGTTTTGTTATTAGAGTTTTTGCATACCGTACTTTAAAAATACGGTATTTTTTCTCCCTAGCGCGCATGCTCATAAGAAACATTATTACAGATACGCATGCGCAATTTCCTATGAGCATACGCTAGAGAGAAAAAAAAATACCGTATTTTTAAAAGTACGTATGCAAAAACTCTCTATTGTCACCAAAATTTCAATTATCAGTTCCAGGCCACTATTTTCTCTTTTTAAACTATTTCAAACACCAGTTGTTCAATTTGATATTATTAAATCAGTTTCCATTTCTAAAAGACTATGCATCAAAAACAAGTAATATAAATTTTTTTTTTTTTTTAAAAATCAATTCCTACTTTTTTTCTCACTCTATTACAGAAAGTCCTTTTAAATAATTTTCATTCATTTTTTTAAGTTTTCTGGCGCCATCTATTGGTAGATACATGCATCTTAAATGTAAAAAAAAAAAAAACTAAAATTAATTAATCAAATTTAATGAATGAATTAATATTTGAAAAACTGTATTCACATCCTGTGTCATCCCCTACAAGTAAAAAAAACGTATTTGAACTTGAGTGGATGAATAAAAGTATTTTATGAACGATCGAAAATTTGAACAAGATATATATAGGGAGAGTGTGAGCTAATAGAAGGAATGAAATAATACAAAAGAAAACTTTCCAAGATACTAAACAATTTAAAATGCAGGAGTTTTAGTTTTGAGATTTCTTTATTGATCTAAAATTATTTGATCAAAAAGTCATATATGATGAAGCTATGCAAGTGCGTTACCACTTCACCTCTTAATACAAATTTGGAAAGAATGATATTACCTAATGTAGATTTATTGATTGAATGCAAGAAACGAGTTGTAAGAAGAAGCAAAGTAATTTTGATTTCTAGTTATAATTTCAAAATGGCTAGCAACCCAATTTTTGTAATTATAGGATAGAAAAAAAATGATAAATTAAACTTTAAAACAGGATTGTGTTCGAAAAGAGAATAGTATAGCGTCTTTTATTTTTTAATTCATTGTATTAAATTGTAGGGATTTTTTTATCAAGTAAAAATAAACTGCATAACAACACTTTTTTATGTTAATTTTGATACATTTTTATGTTCCGTATCAAAGCACCGCTATTATCGTAAACCTATTCATTTATTCAAGAAAAACAAAACTTATTAAAAATATGAATTAAAATGGAATGTTGTGCTTGATCTAAATAAATAAATAAATAATTTTTATATTACTTGTTTTAAAGTCAATTCCTACTTTTTTTCATTCTATTGCAGAAAAGTCCTTTACAAATAAAGTTGAAATTTTCCTCTTACATCCGGCGCCATCTATTATTAGATACATGCAATTTAAATCTAAAAAAAACTAAAATTAATTAATTAAATTTAATGAATGAATTAATATTTGAAAAAACAGTATTAACATCAAGTATCCTCCACTACAAGTTCAAAAAAAATGTATTTGAACTTGAGTGGATGAATATAAGTATTTTATGAACGATTGAAAATTTCGCAGATACATGCAACAAAATCTAAAAAAAAAAAAAAAAAAAAAAAACTAAAATTAATTAATTAAATTTAATGAATGAATTAATATGTGAAAAAACTGTATTAACATCAAGTGTCATCCCTTAACAATTCAAAAAAATGTGTTTTAACTCAGTGGATGGTTAAAAAGTATATTATGAACGACTGAAAATTTGAACAAGATATATATAGGAAGGTGGGTACTAATAGTAGGAATTGAAAAATAAGAACTATCTGGGAGGTGTTGCTCCAGCATGTTCAGCTTCCTTCAAACAATACATCCCACCACGTCCGCAAGGAAAATTGATTCGGACCCCTTATTGTACCTGACTAAATATTATTTATCCTTACTTAAAATTTATTCTAATAATTGTAAATTTCACTTTTTATCTTTCTGAATTGACTTTTTATCTTCTGCAATAATGTAATTCTTAAACATAAATTTCGGAGGTTTTCGGAGCATATTTATCCCATAAGTATTCGGAACATATAAATCCGTTCCGACATCTTGTATTATCTATATTTCTCTCTTGTCATTGGTAAGGATTTTAATTTGTCTAATATTTCAAATTGAGGCAGTGTTACTCGAGTCCGTAGTATATCTTCAAGCTACAAGTGCCCCCTTGGGGGGTGCTAAATGAGTAACAGCGGTGCAACCCACTTGCTTATGGCATAAAGCAGGGATGGGTAAACTACGGCCCACCGGAAGGTTCAATCTGGCCCATGGATAAAATTTTAATTTGCCGGTCGAGGCAAATTAAAAGAAATATATATTTATATATTATATATTCATCTCCTTTTCTACTTTGATTAAATATTTTTTCAAAAGACTGATGATCTTTTTACTTTCTCTATTTTTGTTTTACAAAACATAAATCGATGTACATAACAAGCACAGACCGCTTTCAACCAGTAAAGTATTAAAAGCAGAAGTTATTTGTTAGTTATAGCGGTAGATTGGAGCCGACAAGCGTTATCTCTTTCTCGGGGAGCAACCGTATGGGAATCCAGTATAGATGAATTAGGCCTCACATGTGGCAGACTGCTCATTTTAGCTCCAGCCAGCGGCTTTTTCTTTTGGCGCGAGTTCTAATAGTTGATTGCTTTGCAATTTCCTTCATCTCATTAACATATTTAAATTGTAATACTTGTATATTGTTTTTAAAATTTTAGAAAAATTTATCTTGGCCCATAAATGTTTTTTTTTTTCGATTTTTGGCCCACGACTGAAAAAGTGTGCTCATCACTGGCATAAAGAATAACTGTCTCTTTATTGCCAGCTGCATTAACAATAATATATTTCAAATCGTAAATCAAGTTTAACTTTTCCATGTAGGACGTGACTAATGTTTGATAAATTAAACGGCTTGCAAATGCAAATATTGAACCATTCTGATGTACAGGGACATAAATATATGATTCACAAGAAAATATTCAAGAACATGCAGCGTTTAATTCCCAGTATTTAGATAATAAGATTTTTTTTTCCTCAAGTAATTTATTAAAATCTCATATGTTAAGTTTTTATTAAACTATAATACTCTTCGCACTGACCTGGTATAAATATAAATTTTAAGTAGTAGTAATTTAATGTTTTACTTACCCTTGCCTATGATCCTAAAATGGTGAAACAGAAAAATGGAGAAAGAGAGAGAGAGAGAGAGAGGAGAGAGAGAGAGAGAGAGAGAGAGAGAAGAGAGAGAAAAAAAACGAGTAATATAAAAAAAAAATTTAAAAATCAATTCCTACTTTTTTCACTCTATCGCAGAAAGTCCTTTATAAATAATTTTCATTCATTTTTTTCAAGTTTATCTCTGGCGCCATCTATTGGTAGGTATATGCAACTTAAATCTAAAAAAAACTAGAATTAATTAATTAAATTTAATTACTGAATTAATATTAGAAAATAACTGCATTAACATCAGTGTCATCCACTACAAGTTTAAAAAAAATGTATTTGAACTTGAGTGAATGAATGAAAAAGTATTTTATGAACGATTGTGAATTTTAACAAGATATATATAGGGAGAGTGTGAGCTAATGAAGGAATTGAAATAAGAATACTGCATACCTTAGTTCTATGACTTTACTTTACTGTTCTTAATTTATGCTTAAGCTTTTAAATATCGACCTGTCTTCAGTGAGTTTCCATATTTCAATGTGGTGCAGTCCAAAGTCTTTGAAGATGTAAGTAATATTTATTGAATAAGCATTCATTTTAATTAGTTGAAATCAATTTCCATCAATGGAATCAACATTTTAACAGCAGAAAAGCCCCAAGTTGTGTAGATTACATCGTTTATTATATCTAATCGAAATATTTTCATCACTTTTAATCTTATTCTTTAAATTAAATTTGATAAATTGAAGAAATGTACTGACAGAAATGCTTAAATAGTTGTTTGTTCTTAGTAAGTTCCAAAGGATAAATAGAATAAACAGTTTCACACTAAAGTTTGGGATTAATAAAGTTTTGATTCATTTTATCTTAAAAATTATATTAAGGGAATGATAATAGGATTTCAGATATAAAATTAACTTTTTTACGACAGATATTAATTTTTAATGGAAGGGTTTTTATAACTATAATATTCATATACTCACATACAACATGTGTAATTCAACAAAAAATATAATTATAAGTAAATAGTTGAAATTAGTTTGGTTTGAAATTGGTTAGTTGAATTTAATTTTGAAACTGAAAAATATTTGGTTTTTGAAACAGTTAGCTTCATGTAAGAAAATTTCACCTGTGCTTACCTTCATAATAAAAAGAGAAAATTTAATTCTGAGCTAGAAAAAAAATAAAGGTAAAAGGAATTAAAATTGTGTAATATACGTAAAAGAAGATTTTTTAAAATAATGTTTATACTACTAATAATAATAGTAGGAAACCGTTTCGTTTTAAAAATAATAACAATTTCTCAGTTAAATTAATCATCATACTTTTTTTTTTATTAAATAGCATTGAAATAAAAATGGAATAATTTAATAAAATTATTCCATTTTTTTCCAGGAATAAAAATGTATTTCGCTTTTGCACATTGACAACATCACCCATCCAATTTCTTTCATTTCAAGAAATAATTTTTAAATAACTATGAATAAATTTTTTGGTATTTAATCAAATAAAAAAAAATTTTTGAGTGCGAATTGTTATAAGCAAATCCCTACTCTGAAATTCAAATAATCGCTTAAAAAGATGTTAAAGCATTATTTTTAGCAAAAGAAAAATAAATTAAAACACTTTAATTTTATTACTTTTGAACATATGCATTTAACAGGAGATTTTTATGGACTAAAGAACGTGGTAATAAGAAACCCACAGAGATGTTTACAAAAATAACGAACGTAAAAAAAACAAGTAATATATAAAAAAATCTTAAAGTCAATTCCTACTTTTTTTTTTTTTTTCACTCTATTGCAGAAAGTCCTTTATAAATAATTTTCATTCATTTTTTCAAGTTTATCTGGCGCCATCTATTGGTAGGCATATGCAACTTAAATCTAAAAAAACTAAAATTAACTAATTAAATTTAAAGAATGAATTAATATTTGAAAAAACTGTATTAACATCGAGTGTCACTTCTTTCATTCTTTCATTTCATTCCTTCATTTTTTTGAACCTGTAGTAACAGGTTCAAAAAAATGTCCGTGAACTTGAGTGGATGAATAAAAAGTATTTTACGAACGATTGAAAATTTGAACAAGATATATATAGGGAGAGTGTGAGCTAATAGAAGGAATCGAAAATGCCTTGCCTCGTTGTATGAACTCATTAATTGTTTGGTAGATTATGTTTGTCCTACATTTACATTACGTTCCAACTTTTAAATCTTAAAAGCACTATCGCTCTTTCAGGTAAATTTTCTGCTCTAAAAAATATTTATTCTAGTTTCTTCTACTAGCCTTTACAATTTGACTAGATACTTTATTAACTTTCTTTGTACTAAATAATAATATTATTAAATAATAAATGACGATTTTTAAAAAAGTTTTACCTTTATTGGATATAATCCTAATCATTTTTAATTCCATTTCTCTTACTTTCCTAAAAAATTCTGAAAGTTTTAACATCTATTTAAACCGATTATTTGAATTTCAGTAGGGTTTTGCTTATAGCAATTGTTAATCAAAAAAATTTGATTAAATACCAAAAAAAAAAAAAAAAAAAAAAAAAATTAGGCTTTAACATGTATTTAAGCGATTATTTGAATTTCAGTAGGGATTTGCTTATAGCAATTCGTAATCAAAAATTTTTTTTATTTGATTAAATACCAAAAAAAAAAAAAAAAAAAAATTGTATTTATAATCATTTAAAAATTTTTTTTTTTTTTTGAAATGAAAATAATAGGATGGGTGATGTTGTCAATGCGCAAAAGCGAAATGAATTTTTATTCCTAGTTCTTCAATACTATTTAAAATAAAACAAGTAATATAAAAAGTCAATTCCTACTTTTTTATATTGCAGAAAGTCCTTTATAAATGATTTTCATTCATTTTTTTTTTTTAAGTTTATCTGGCGCCATCTATTGGTAGATATATGCAACTTTAATCTTAAAAAAACCTAAAACTAATTAAATTAGTGTCATCCACTACAAGTTCAAAAAAATGTATTTGAACTTGAGTGGATGAATAAAAAAGTATTTTATGAACGATTGAAAATTTGAACAAGATATATATAGGGAGAGTGTGAGCTAATAGAAGGAATTGAAAAAGTATGATGATTAATTTAATTGAAAAATTCTAGAAAATTCTGAATTCTAAAAATTCTTTCAGGCGTTTTATACGGACAAGCATCTGATGGTGTGCGCTCCCACGGGCTCCGGGAAGACTGTGATCTTCGAACTCAGCATCGTGAGGATGCTCATGCTTGCATCGGATCAAGCCAAGTTCAAGGTCATCTACAGTAGGAAATTTTTTTTTTTTTTGAGACATTCATTTTAAAAATATTGCATTCGATTCTCCAAACTTTTTGTTTTTCATATGTTTTTTTTTATTTCCATTGGCTAGGCAAGTACAAGTATAATAATAATAATAATAATAGCAATAATAGAGAGTTTTTTTGCATACCGTATTTTGGACGTCCGTTAGCTTTTCTCCCTAGCGCGCATGCTTATAGGAAATGCGTATATGTAATAATGTTTCCTATGAGCATGCGCGCTAGAAAAACTAACGGACGTTCAAAATACGGTATGCAAAAACTTCTATTAACAAGGAAAAAAATGCAAAAGAATAAACGTCCAAAAAATGTAAAGATGACCGAAGTCATTGCCTTAAGAGTTCTCTCGCACGCCAGTAAAGCGCTGTCTCCGAGTCGCCGTCAGCGGCCTGGTGGCCAACTGGCTAGCTCTGTGGCCGTTGGTACCGAAGGCCTCAGGTTCGAATCCCGGCGGAAGCATGGGTGTTTGTTGGTGTTTCGGAATCCGCGTTAAACTGTAGGTCCCGGTCTATTTAGTCCAATGTGTGCCCAAGGTGACCGTAGAGCGACAAACTAAACCCAAACTCGAGTCGCCGTCAAGTACCGCACATCATTGGAAGGGGTCTTTGTTCATTGGGTCTGTTGAACCACATAGGGGGCAGCCAGGGTTCGAAAAGATTTTAATGCGATGGAGATGTTCTGCTAGACAGTCATGGCCAGTCAGAAGTCGGAACTGGGCGACAGCATGGTTTTCATATGTAGCACTACTGAAATATCCTTATACACTGCTCAGAATATTTAAGGGATTTTGGGTATAAATTGCAGATGAGGAAAAGTTTTGATGGATGTGACTATATGATGTATAGGTGTTGTAAGATATGAGAAAAGAAGAAAAAGTCGAACCAAGAAATAATTAAATTTTACTGACCTATATTTGGTGGTGAACAAAAAATGCACAATTTGTGCATATTTTACAAACAAACAAAAAAATGAGATTTTTCGAATACAGATGAGTTTGAATAAAGAGTAAGGTTTCCCCGTGACTGAAAGCAACGTCACACACCTACGAGACATGGAATCAATGAGGTTATCAAAGAGGGATTGGGATTTCTTGATGAGATATGAGACTTCTCTCTCACTCCTGTAGAAGCAGGGCCGGATTTAGATGAAAGAGGCCCTAGGCTATTCCACTTATGAGCTTTTGGTTTCCTCCCATTTTTAAGTTTGTAAATTACTTATTATGTTTTTATGAGTCATATGTGTAGAATTTCTCCTTATTTTCGATTCAGTGTTTACTGTTTTTAGAATAGAGCCATTCTAATTTTGCTAACAATTTGAATGTAGGCTCCTCTTGATCTTGAGGCTGAAGCCTAGTTAGCCTATAGGAAAATCCGGCCCTGTGTAGAAGAAAGCTTTCCAACTGCTGAATTGCTTCTAGGAGTGATAAACGATTAAAACCCTTCTTTTCTTAGAATTTCCCAAACATGTCTTATTGGATTATATTGGATCTGAGGAATATGCTGTCCATTCCATTCGAAAGATTTCTTCGTCGAAAGGAAATTGTCCACCAGCTGAGCACGATGGGGCCTATTATGGCCGATGCTATCATTCATAAAAAGGAATTTATCCCCTATTTCTGCAGATTAAAGGACCGCAATAGGTCTAAGGATTTCATCTCTATATCCCAGAGCCGTTAGGGCTCCATTCCTGATATAGGGGCCTGTTGGCCGAGTGGCTAGCGCTCTGGCGCTCGGTATCACAGATTTAGGGTTCGAATCCGGGCGGTTTAGCCTAAAGTGATGAGATGATGAGAGCCACAAACCAAACCATTCCTGATAACGTACAGGTCGGTGTGGCCACTAATAGAAATATCGCCCCAAACCATCACTTCACTTCCGCCAAATCAGACACTTTTGTGCATAAATTCAGGAGTATCACGCGTATTAAGTTCTGCCCAAATGAAAACCCTCCTATTGTTAAATTGTGCACTAAAGCTAGACTCATACGAGAATAGCATGGTTCTTCACTCCTCTCGTTCCCATCTGAGACCCTCCTCTGCTAACCTTTTCAGATAGCACGATGATCCTGTATCAACGAGACACAAACATAGGTCTGCGAGCATATGGTGGAGTCAGGGCCGGATTTAGATGAAAAGAGGCCCTCAGGCTATTCCACTTAGGAGGCCCTTTCACCTCCCATTTTTAAGTTTGTAAATCGCACGAGAGATAATAAAATACATCATGACTGTGATATGTATCAATATGCTAAATGGAACAAGTTGTGATGGGTACTCATCTTTAAAGAAAATGTGGCACGGATAACAAGTAAAAAAAAAGTCTAGAACACTTATTTGGACATTTATTCTCAGCACCCTATTTAGTACTTGTAACAATAACTAATCAAACATGCCACACAACATTTTAATTATTTATTATTACATTTTACATTTTTATGTTTGTTTATGAGTCATATGTGTATAATTTCTCCTTATTTTCGACTCAGTGTTTTGGTGTTTACTGTTTTTGGAATAGTGTCATTCTAATTTTGCTAACGATTTGAATGTAGGCCCCTCTTGATCTTGAGGCCTAGTTAGCCTATAGGAAAATCCGGCCCTGGGTGGAGTCGGTTTCGAGCAGTCCGAGTCTAAATTTTAGTACCAGTAGCCCTTTGAAGGCGCTTTTGCAAGAAAGGGGTGTTCATAGTGCGGTATCTTTTGATCGTTAGTGTTGACTGCCATTCCTCATTTTGTGTTGTTGCACGCTTACGACCTTGTCCCGATCTTCGGCTAACATTTCCAGTTTCTAAGAACCGATTCCATAGTTTGGAAATGACACTTTGAGAAACTCCTAACTTTTCCACTAAAACGGATTGCGTTTGATCCGCTTCTAAGAGACCGCAGGCTCTCCAGGTTACTGATTCAGCTTAGTCATATTTCTGAAACATTGTAGTCACTGCTACAAAATCTTCAACTCGTATCAATGTTTTTATCTCTTTCTAAAGAATGAATATTGCAGGCAGTGTTTCACTCCTTAGATAAAACGAATAGTTTTCTACACCACAGAAAAATTTGTTTATTCCCAAATTTGTTTTGTTTTAATGCAGCTGGCAAATAGGCCATGATCTTTTATGCCATAAGTGCTGCACCGACGTTACTCACTTTGCACTACCCAGGGAGCGCGTGTAGCCTGAAGTGAAGCCACGGACGCGGAGTAACAATACCCCCGAAAAGCTCTACGCTCCTGTTAGGACCTATGGTTTAAAGTGGGTTCCGAACCACTACAAACACCCATGGCAACGCCGGGATTTGAGCCCGATACACGTGGCACCGAGCGTCAGAGCGCTAGCCACACGGCCATCAGACCCCCGTTTTCCAACTTTGTAAACATTATAATTTTCTTTTTTTTTAACACTTCTATTTCATTTTTTTGTTAAAAAATTGTCGATTATATGGTTATTTCATACCTAACTCACAATATCCTTTAATTGATTTGAGCAGTGTATATTAAAAATATATACATTTAGATGCGGGAACTTTAAACACATAAACCCACATCATGTATCGTTACATTCTCAATTTGGTTTGTCACTCTACGGTCATCTTGTGCACACTTTAGGCTAAATAGACTGGGACCTGCAGTTTAATGTGGATTCAGAACCACCAACAAACATCCATGCCACGCCAAGATTCGAACCTGAAGCCTTCGGTACCAACGACCAGAGCGCTAGTCAGTTGGCTATCAGGCCGCCGTTGCATTCTCGGGGCAAAATACCTACGCATCTCTTTCAAACCCTTTTCATCATTAAGTAACATAGTAATTTTGAAGTTTTAATGGGCGTATTTAATATAAGCCCCACTATTCTACATTTTATCGATGGAATTGATTCCACTTTTACGTTTAGGGGAAAAGTTGTACACGAGGTTTCCTTATGAACTATATGTTTATTTTTTTCTATTATTTTTGTTCTAATGCAGCTGGCAAACACTTAGACAGCTGTCTTGGATGCCTTAAGGCAACGCTGCACAGACGTTACTCACTTTGCATTACCCAGGGAACGCGTGTAACTTGAAGATAAGCCTCGGACGCGGAGTAACAATGCCCCCTCAACGCTCTACGCTCCTATTAGACCGGGATCTACGGTTTAAAGTGAATTCGAACCACTACAAACATCCATGGCACCGCCTGTGAAGCCGAAACCTGTGGTACCGAGCGCAAGAGTGAACTATATGTTTAAGATTCCTTTTTAATTAATGATTTTATTAACGTCTTTAATTTTATTAGTTCTTATCCTTATTTGGTTAGTTCTTATTGTTATTTGGTTAGCTCTTATCCATGAATGGCTATTATTATAATAACGCATATTTGAGTTTCTGATTCACATGAGGCAGAAATAAATCCAGAGTATTAGATGAGTCTTTCAATAGCTATTCATAGAAACCGCAGGAATTTCCTGAAAGAAATTTTGATTCCCAGGTAGGTGATTTTTTTGAAAGCGACATATAAATTCACAGAATGAATTAAAATAAATATAAAAATATTAAAAATCAGTAAATTTAACTAGTTCACCGGCGATAATGAGAACGCACTTTTCTGATTGTGATTTTCGCTGCGGAGTGATGGCAGCAGACTACAAACTGGCGTACCGATTACGGAGTACCAACAGGGGGAAATACCCTTTAAACCACCTCATCTTTATTCATAAATAGGATTATAATTACAGTTAGCTGCTTAATTAATGTTTGTGAAAATAAAATAACAGATAAAGTTTGTAGAATTTAGTTAATGTGGTACTGGAAAAAAAAAAAATAAATAAATAAAAAAAAAAAATAAATAAAAAAAAAAAAATAAAATAAATAAATAAAAATAAAATAAAATATACTAAAAATAAATAAAAGTAAAATACAAAAAAAAAAAAAAAAAAAAAAAAAAAAGAATTTAAAGTAAGTTTAAATTCGGTATAATTAGGGACCCGTTGTCGATGCCACAAGACTATTGTAAGAACGTAAACAAAACACTGAGAAATGTAAACAAACACAGTGAAAGGGTTATGCTGAACGGTGGGAGCCATGATGATGATCTGAAAGGTAAATGCTATAGTCCACACAAAAAAAAAACCGAAATCAGAACCGATGCTTTTTGTTATTTTTCTTTTTTATAATGTATAGTAATTGATAATTTATTTTAATTACTTGTAATGCATCTTTGAAACAAATTATAAAATTAATATGCAATAAAACATAGAAGACGGTAAAAAGTATAAAAAAAGATATTTCACGTTTCATTCTTTAATAACAGATCAGGCAGGCGGTGGTTGCAGAAACTGCGGGGAAAATTTCCATGACTCATCTTGCAACATTTCCCCGATTCACGAACGATAATGAAAAAAAAAAAAACCGCACTTTTCTGAATGTGATTTTCATTGTGGAGTGATGGCAGCAGAGTTTCTTGTGTTGCAGTGGCGCCGGTGAAGAGTCTGTGCCAGGAGCGCTTCGAAAATTGGCGGAAGAAGTTCGAGCCTCTTGGCGCGCTGTGCATCCAGCTGACGGGCGATTCCGACATCGAAGACTACTTTGTGCTGCAGAAGTACACCATCATCCTCACCACTCCTGTAAGTTTACTCTCATGTGCGGTAAAATTCAAATTCCTCCATAAAACAAGTAACATAAATTTTTTTTTTTTTTTTTAAAGTTAATTCCTACTTTTTTTCAATTCCATCTATTAGCTCACACTCTCCCTATATATCTTGTTCAGGTTTTCAATCGTTCCTGAAATACGCTTTATTCATCCACTCAAGTTCAAGTACATTTTTTTTTGAACTTGTAGTGGATAACACTGGATGTTAATAGAGGTTTTCAAATATTAATTCATTCATTCAATTTAATAAATTCATTTTAGGTTTTTTTAGATTTAAGTTGTATAGATCTATCAATAGATGGCGCCAGATAAACTTAAAAAAATGAATGAAAATTATTTATAAAGGACTTTCGGCAATAGAGTGAAAAAAAGTAGGAATTGACTTTAAAACTTTTTTTATATTACTTGTTTTAAGTTTATCTGGCGCCATCTATGGGTAGATGCATGCAACTTAAATCTAAAGAAAAACTAAAATTAATTAATTAAATTTAATGAATGAATTAATATTTGAAAAAAAACTGTATTCACATCCAGTGTACTCCACTACAAGTTCAAAAAAATGTACTTGAACTTGAGTGGATGAATAAAGAGTATTTTATGAACGATTGAAAATAAGAACAAGATAAGTGAGCTAATAGAAGGAATTGAATAAAAATTCTTGTAAGATTATTGACGTGTTTTATATTTATTAGCTTCGTGTGTTAAGCAACATTGACGTGTGTGAAAATTTGAGTTGTGTGCAGGAAATTGGTTTGCTGTAATTTGGACCAACGCACAATCGAAAGTCCCGCAATTTCTTTTAACGGAATTCAGAGAGAATTGCCATTCGAGCGTTGTGTCGGTTTTTGGTGACGCATCACAGGATTTACGATCTGCCGAAAGACTGCTGGATGGTCGACTAGGAACTCTTTTTCGAGTTCAAAACACAACTCGGCGTTATGTTTTAAATGCGAACGCTGTTTTAGACAATTAATTATTTACTGCATTGTGGCAAAAGTTTTTTTGAATATAAAAAGGTTTTATAGTTTATTTTCTAAACAAAATCATTTGAACATGTTTAATAAAAAGGAATAGAATACAATCCATTGAATCGTTAACTCTCCTATTTAACTCGACCGTAAAGCTTATTACACTCATGTCCATAATTTAAGGATAATTCAGAATCACCCAGAAATTGAACTCTAAAAAAATTTCACCTGTAGAATTATCACACACATCTTGAAGAAGAATATGCAAATTACAGGAAACCACCAGATGGCGCGGATAGTACGTCACAATGACGAGAGTGTAAGAGAGGGGTATATAAGGAATGGTGGCAAAGAAGTAAAATTGTTCACAAGCGCTTTAAAAGCCTTTCAGTGCAATAACCGCATAGTTATGGCACAAAGGAAGCATTTGGATGATTTTTGACGTGGTAGAATTATCGGACGACTGGAATGTGGACGTACCCAGCTGGAAGTATCCGAGGAACCTGGAATCGCACAGAGTGTCATCTCCAGGCTTTGGCAACGATTCCAAGATGATGGTAATGTGAATAGATGTTACAGCACAGTCGCCCCCGAGTTAAAATGCCGAATGAGGACCGGTATTTAGCAGTTACTGCCAAAAGAAACAAACGGAGCACAGCATCAGACCTGTCTCGTCAGCGCTCTTCAGCTACCGGTACGACAGTTTCAAGGCAGACCGTGTACAGACGCTTAGGGCGCAATGGTCTATATGCTCGTAGACCTGTCAGATGTGTTCCACTTACCACAACTCACTGTCGCCTGCGATTAACCTGGAGTAGAGAGCATGCATTGTGGACACCGCAGTGGTCTTGTGTGATGTTTTCCGACGAGTCCAGATTTAGTTTGCAGTCTGATTCTCGCCGGACTTTCATATTCATCCGTTACCCCCAAGAGAACACCATTGAACGACACCGTTACGGTGGTGCAGGATGGCTCGTTTGGGGAAGAATTATTCTTGGTTCCAGAACTGACCTGCATGTTCAGAATGTAACGATGACAGGCCACATCTATCGGGATGTCATTCTGGAACAACATGTACGTTTGTTTCGGGGCGCCATGGGTGCTGAATTTCTGTTTATGGATGACAACGCCCTTCCTCGCCGTGCAAACATTGTAGACGAATGCCTTCAATTGGAGGATATCACCCGTATGGATTGCCCAGCATACTCACCGGACTTGAATCAATAGAGCATGTGTGGGATATCCTTGGCCGACGAATTGCAGCCCGTCAACTCCCTCCCACCTGTCAACGGAACTTCGGAGGGCATTGCTTGATGAGTGGTGTAATATTCCCCAAGATCAGATTGATAATTTGATACTCAGCATGCCTATGCGTTGTAAGGCCTGTATTGCATCGTCCGGGAGACATACTCAAGTGGACTCATACTTAACCATCATACTAACCTTGTTATACTGTTTTTGTAAATAAGGTTCTTTTTTAAAATTTGCTCAGGAGTAAAAATCGCAATTTTATTAATTATGTCAAACATATAGCATCTTTTTTTTTGCTCTTTACCTTTTGTTTAATAAATAGACTTTACAAATAAGTCAAATTTGTTTTGCTTCTGTCTCTTTCTGTGCCTAACTTCATTATCCTTAATTTATGGACATGATTGTATTTTTTACAATGGAAGTAACACATCAGTGAGTTAAAGTTTGTCTATGACAACCGATTTGTGACTATGTTAACTGCTATTCATTGCGGTATTACTTGGAAGTAACAGAAGATCAATTCAATCTATGAAAATCGTTTTACTGACATTAAGTAGATAAGCAGCTTGAATAATACAACTAATGAATTTACAAATACAGTTTTCTGGTACAAACATTGTATGCTGTATACGAAGCAATTTAAGCACGACGTCTAATTCAGCTTCAAAATTTTTTACTTTTCAAAAGGGAGATCTATACATATAGATTGAATATAATAGATTGAAAATGGCAAAGAAGTAATAGAATGTTTACATCTGTTTGTTTTTTATTGTCGGAATAGTGAGTGTGAATCGTCCTTTAAATTTACTTGCATAATTTGGTTGTGCATAATAAAGTAGGTTGGTTAAGGAGGTGTGGCCATCACTTAAATAAATTGTTTCACTTTGTTTGAGCGCAGATTTTCAACAATATACAATTTTGATGTCTAATAAGAATCGGTCGCAGCAATCTCGAATACCACGTGAGCAACCATGTGCAAACTTGACGGAATATAATATCACTAGACATGTGTGGACGTGTTCAATAATCCATTCAGACACTCTAAAATAAGTAATATAAAAAAAAATAAATTTTAAAGTCAATTCCTACTTTTTTTCTCTATTGCAGAAAGTCCTTTATAAATAATTTTCATTCATTTTTTAAAGTTTATCTGGCTCCATCTATGGGTAGACACATGAAACTTAAATCTAAAAAAAATATAATTAATGAATTAAATTTGATGAATGAATTAATATTCGAAAAACTGTATTAACATCCAGTGTCATCCACTACAAGTTAAAAAAATGTATTTGAACTCGAGTGGAGGAATGAAAAGTATTTTATGAACGATCGGAAATTTGAACAATATATGTATATATATAGGGAGAGTGTGAGCTAATAGAAGGAATTGAAATAAAAATATTCCTAAACAAACAACATACAAACTTATCAAGACATGTGGGGATAATGACTTTAAATTGCTTCTGAATTCTGTTAATATTTCTTTGATTAAAACAATACTTGAAAAATTGGTTTCAGGAAAAGTGGGACAGCATGACGAGACTTTGGAAGAACAACAAAAGCCTGGTGCAGACTGTGAAACTGATTCTTGTGGACGAGGTGAGACATACAGATACAGTCCAGTCACATTAATATGACCACTACTTACTTTCGACGTCAACGTGAAATAACCCATCACAAAAGGCAGGCGGCAGCATTGCAGTGGAGTGTATATAAAGAATTCCACTTAATACCACTTAAATACCACTTTCCACACTCTACTTAAAGCCAGAATATACAAAGAGTGCATATTCTGGCTTTGACAGGTGGTCACATTCATGTGACTGGACTGTGTATATTATTTTACTGTTGGTATTTTTGATTCGGAATAAATCGATATTTGATAAAAGTTTTTAAAGTAGCTTATAGTACAGTAGAACCTCTGTAAGTCGAACTTCAAAGGAGACGCCAAATAATTCGAGTTACACAGTTTTCGACTTATGGAGGATTTCGACTTACGCGGATTTTCTAAGGAAATATTCGACTTGTTTAGATTCTTTCTAACTTATTTTGATCATAAAATAAATAAAAATTCAAGTTACAGAGGTAATAAACATGTTTATTTGCAACTTAAAAAGTTATATTATGTACTACAATAAAAAATCAAAATAATTCCAAAACAACCTTAAAATTAAAAAAATATTATGCATTAAAAAGTCAATTATTTATTTATTTGCTTTAGACAATTCGATCGTTCTCTATCTATCGCTAGAGTTCAAATGAAATCAATAGCAATAATAACAGTTATAATAAGAATATTTCATACAATTGGTTATTCTATTTACTGTATACTCATACATTGTTTTCTAAGAAACAATGACGTGCATTGTCGGCAAATCCTTAAAGTCGGTATCTTATTTTCTTCGAGCTACAGAGGTAATTAGTTTCAAATGATCGAGTTGTAAGGGTTGTAAAATCAAACATGTTTGAGTTACAGAGGTCCAATTTTTTTTCGAGTTACGGAGGGGAAATATATAACAAAAATGGCTTGTGGGGATTGACTCATTATTTCGACATGTAGAGGGTTTATGTCGAAATTTTGAGTAAAATTGGTTTTGGGGTTTGAAGGGAAGGGAGCAAAAATGTTTTCGAGTTGTGGAGATTTTCGACATATCGAGATTCGACTTAAAGAGGATCTACTGTATTTGTAAGCAAACACTTTAATGTAACACTTTAATTTGTAATCACACACTTTTCTTCTAACACTTCTTATTGAAATTGTTTACTCACTTTACTTAAGTTAACCTAAGTAAAGCGAGTAAAACAATTTTAATAAGAAGTATTTTGAATATTACGAGCTCAAATGTTAGCCATTTCATATCATTCAACAAATTTTTAACAATTCTTTTTAAAGAAATTGTAATAAGAACTGGTTTACCATTTAAATGAAAATAATAATAATGATTAAACAACAACTTATTGTTGCAAGTAAAATTCAGACATGACATTTTTATCAAAATGAATAATTGAAAAAAAATGTAAATTTTTACTCTTCTTACAATACATTTGGGAAAACACTATGGTGATATATGCTTAGATATCAAAAGTACGAATGATTAAAAAGAAAAAAAAAAAAAGACAAGCCATACAAGATTTGTTGTTGAAAATTGTTTGATATTTTTATTAATAGTCATTGAAAAATGATACTAAAATTTTTAAATGTTAACTTTAATGCAAATAATTTTTAAAATTGCATTTCATTCATTTTTCTTTTTATGAGTAAAACTTTCTTCAAAAATTGATAAAGCAGCATTTCTTATTAACCCAGATGCCGATCCAAGTGAATATATTATTTACTTTCAAGTGTGTTTAATGAAATATAATTAAAATTATTCCATGATAAAATAGTGCATAATAAATTGTAAATAAAAGAGTAATAAAGGATTGTGAATAAAACTTTTACAATATGCTCTCCGAGTCGAGTAATAATTTTAAAAATACACCTAGTAGGTTTTGGTTTATTGCTCTACGGTCATCTTGTGTACACCTTATGCTAAACAGACCGGGACCTACAGTTTAAAGTAGATTCCGAACCACTACAAACAGCCATGGCACCGCCGGACTCGAACCCGAAACCTGTGGTGAGCGCTAGCCACTCGGCCGTTCAGCCCCCTCCCCCAAAGTAGGAGTTATCCGAATTGAACGAAGAACGTTGAACGATAAGCTGATGTATTTTACACACATGGAAAAAGAAAAATTTAAATTTGAGAAGCATTAAAAGTTTTATTCAGGACGTACAATTACATTAGCGAACCAATTAATAAGACGTTGAGTTAAAATTAATTATTGAAAATTAATTGACTCTTTTTAATTCTTATGCAAATCTTTATCAGGTTTGGAATTGATTCGTAAATTTGGCAGACGTCTTTCTGCATGCATTTTGCCAAATTTCGCCAGATTGGCAAGATCCTAAAAATACTGATTCTGCTCATCCAAAATGCTCTTTTGTGAAGATGTAGCTGGGCAAGCGTAGCGTAGGATATCAATAACGTATACCACCGTATAGTAAAGGTGTAATGGATGGCAATAAAAGGTGTCCGGCTATGAAATGAAATAAAAACCGCAAAATCCAGTTGTCAGATAGCGTGGGAGGATTCCTCTAACCTGGATGTTTCCACTAGTCACCGAGACTTCAAAGAAAAATTCCTCACTGAAAACAGTTTACTTCAATTAATGTGATTACTGATTAAACGAGACGTGCACCACGTGTGTTTCGGTGTCCGTAAGGCACTTAGTCAGTATGCTCAAGTCGGTGTTACTGGCTACGTGAGCTTAGACCACGTTTCCTATCAAGGTTCCTCTCGGTCTCCGGTGCCCCGTTTACATTTCAGATAATTGATAATGTTGAATCAGGTACTATGAGAGTGTTTCTGTACTTGCGTTTTGCCAGCAATCTAGATTAATCGCTGTATTGTTGAAGTTGTGTTCTGCTGGAACTCAACCATTCATGTCAGCATCGTCGAATGATGGTATCTGTTTTTGACCAAATGTCAAGAAATCTTTCGATTTGAGCACTGTGATTCTTTTAGTCCATCCTCTCTCAAATGGTGCTCATACGGTGGGGAGAACCGTACGTGTGGGCAATTCGTACCCATATATGAGGCATTGAAATTTCTTTTCTTTTATACAAAATTCAGATGCTAAGTTGCAGTTTTATGTAAGCCGCCAAAATTTAATAATTTGCTTTTTTTGTAAGATATATGCCTACGAAATTTCATCACATTCAGATCTCTTCTTGGTGGATTGCTTTTTTTTGCTTCTTGGAGAACATTGTGACATGCTCCATTCGGGAAAATTGGGCAATTGAAGCAATCCTGAATCTAAAACAATTAATCGAATACCCATCTAAAGTTGGATTTCATTATAATGCAACTATATAAACAAGGACCTTAAATGAGAAACAGGAAACAAATAATAAAAATGAAAATATTAAATATATATTAGCTGTAAATGTCACCAATCATCAGCAGATATTGCATTTCAATATTTCGTTAGACATTTCACAGTGTTATTCTTCGCAAAAATATGTTCCCTGACAATAGTGTGATATCAGTAGGAAGAAAATGTAAGATGAATAAACATTGAGATTAGACATTAATTTTAAAAGAATAATAAATTACATTAGAACCTCTATGAGTCGAACTTCAAAGGAAACGCCAAAATACTTAGAGTTTTCGACTTATGGAGGATTTCGACGTACGCGGATTTTGTAAGGAAATATTCGACTTGCAGAGGTTTGGATTCTTTGTAATTTATTTTGAGTTAGAGAGAGGTAAAATGAATTAAAATTCAAGTTACAGAGGTAATAAACATGTTTATTTGCAACTTAAAAGTTATATTATGTACTACAATAAAAAATTAAAAATAATTCAGAAACAACCTAAAAATGAAAAATATTATGAATTTAAAAGTCGATTATTATTGTTTATTTATTTATTATTATTATTTTTTTGCTTTAGAAAATTCAAAAATTCTCTATCTGTAGCATTATGTAAGCTATAAAGAGCAGAAAATTCTTTTCTTCCGAGTTGCTCTTTCATAGAATTGGTTATTCTACACTCATGCCCAAAAATTAAGGATAATTCAGAATCACACAGAAATTGAACTCTAAAATAAAAATTTCACCTGTAGAATTATCACACACATCTTGAAGAAGAATATGCAAATTACAGGAAACCACCAGATGGCGCGGATAGTACGTCACAATGACGAGTGTAAGAGAGGGTATATAAGGAATGGTGGCAAAGAAGTAAAATTGTTCACAAGCGCTTTAAGTCAGTTTCAAGGCAGACCGTGTACAGACGCTTAGGGCACATTGGTCTATATGCTCGTAGGCCTGTCAGATGTGTTCCACTTGCGATTAACCTGGAGTAGAGAGCATGCATTGTGGACACCGCAACAGTGGTCTGGTGTGATGTTTTCCGACGAGTCTAGGTTTAGTTTGCAGTCAGATTCTCGCTGGACTTTCATATGGAGAGCACCAGGTACCCGTTACCACCAAGAGAACACCATTGAACGACACTGTTACGGTGGTCCAGGATGGCTCGTTTGGGGAGGAATTATTCTTTTGTTCCAGAACTGATCTGCATGTTCAGAGTGTAACGATGACAGGCCACATCTGTCGGGATTTCATTCTGGAACCACATGTACGTTTGTTTCGGGGCGCCATGGGTGCTTTCTGTTTATGGATGACAACGCCCGTCCTCACCGTGCAAACATTGTAGACGAATGCCTTCAATTGGAGGATATCACCCGTATGGATTGGCCAGCATACTCACCGGACTTGAATCAATAGATCATGTGTGGGATAGCTTGGCCGACGAATTGCAGCCCGTCAACCCCCTCCCACCTGTCAACCGGAACTTCGGAGGGCATTGCTTGATGAGTGGTGTAATATTCCCCAAGATCAGATTGATAATTTGATACTCAGCATGCCTAGGCGTTGTAAGGCCTGTATTGCATCGTCCGGGAGACATACTCCATATTAACCATCATACTAACCATGTTATACTGTTTTTTGTAAATAGGTTCTTTTTTGAAATTTGCTCAGGGAGTAAAAATCGCAATTTTATTAATTATGTCAAACACATAGCATCTCTTTTGCTCTGTACCTTTTGTTTAATAAATAGACTTTACAAATAAGTCAAATTTGTTTTGCTTCTGTCTCTTTCTTTGCCTGAACTTCATTATCCTTAATTTATGGACATGAGTGTATTTACTGTGTACTCATACATTGTTTTCTAAGAAACAATGACGTGCATTGTCGGCAAATCCTTAAAGTCGGTAACTTATTTTTCTTCGAGCTATTAGAGGTAATTAGTTTCAAATGATCGAGTTGTAAAATCAAGCATTGCTAATGTTCGAGATACAAAGGTCAATTTTTTTTCGAGTTACGGAGGGAAAAATGTATACCAAAATGGCTTGTGGGGATTCACTAATTATTTCGATATATAGAGGGGTGAAATGTCGAGTCATGGAAATTTTGGGGCTTGAAGGGAAGGGAACAAAATTTTTTTTTTTTTTCAGTTGTGGAGGTTTCCGACTTTGTCGAGGTTCGACTTAAAGTTTTCTACTGTACTTTGATCTTGAGAATGGATTTAGAAGTATTTTTGAATTAAATTCAACGATTTTTATTGGACTATCTATAAAAATAGTTTTTGAATAAAAAAATATTTTTTACAATTTAAGAAATTAAGTATTTGGGTTTACTTAAAAGTCATTCTTTATACTCTAAATTTGCTTACATTTATCCTATTAAAATAATAGTACCAAATTAACAAGTACTAAAATATTATAGCATAGCTTATTAGCATAAGGCAAGCAGAAGAAAAGAATACGGCGTATTTGTAATACATGTATTGTATTATTGTTTCTTAATAATAGAAATAGTTTGTACAAAACCTTCTTTCATTGTTGATCTAAAATAGCTTTTTAAAAGTCTTGGTATGAGAAATCCCTCAACACCTTACTTGGTATGCTTCTAAAACAATAACTATCTTTTCTAGTTGTTTTATTACATTTAAATAGCCTCATTAACTTTTAGTTTTAACAATAATTCTTAGAATGTCGGAAAAATAAAATTTATTTTACCAAGAAATGGAATCTTTTTTGTGCCAACGGCCATACAATGTTGAATATACCGATTCTCGTTAGATCACCGAAGTCAAGCATCATTGGGCGCGGCCAGTACTTGGGTGGGCGACCACCTGGGAACACCGCGTGCCGTTGGCATTCACAAATTTGGGACCTGAATGGCCGAGTGTCTAGTGCTCGGTGCCACATGTTTCGGGTTCGAGTCCGGCGGTGGCATGGATGTTTGTAGTGGTTCGGAATCCACTTTAAACCGCAAGTCCCGGTCTCTTATGACTGTAAGAGCGTCACGGAGCAGCAGTCAGACTTCTACCTACGGGTGCTCCATCAGAACAGAAGCTGCACCCCTCTCCCCTCTTTCCGTGAGGGACGCGACAACACCAACATGGAATCTTTAACCAAGCATTGAAATTATTTGAAATCTTTTACCAAGCCTTCAACAGTCATCCAAGATCTAAATGAATCGAATAATTTTCAACTTATCGAGGTTCGACTTAGAGAGGTTCTACTGTATTAGTGTGCCTGTATCATTCGGTAACCAATAGCACCTGTATTGCAGATCCACCTGTTGAACGAGGAAGAGAGGGGTGCCACCATGGAGGCCGCCCTTAGTCGAATGAAGACGGTGCAGGGCGTCCTGGAAGTGGAAAACAGGAACAAGCCGGGACCCAGCCTCAGATTCGTTGCAGCCTCCGCCACGTTTCCCAATGTGCAAGACGTTTGTATCTATTTCTTATCCTCTTTCTACTTCAGTATTCTTTTTTCAAATCATGTCATCTTCAATGGATTCCTGCACATGTCGACATTGAGGGTAACGAATGCGCTCACTCTTTAGCCAGGGACAATGATCAACCCAGGACTACCATCACACTTGCACTAATTCATGTAAAACTTAATCATAATAATTAGGGTAAAAAATTGTTTTGCCTAAAGTTTAAGCGTAATTCTTACTACAAGTGTTCTTTCACGTAAATTAATAGAAAAATTACTTCTAACAAAAAACATTCGATTTAAATCAGTGATTAAAATATATTTAATGAAAATCTTAAAATCATTTAAGGTCAGCGCATCATGAAATCATTAAGGCCCCGATTATCTTCAACTCTGAAATAAAAAATTTCTTAGCAAATATATTATAAGCATATATATTGGTAAATATCTTATGTCAACTTTATTTGCTTAGCTAAGCAAGCAAACGCGAAAGATAAATAATAATCAAATTATCCTATACCACATTTTCCTAATCTACATACTATACTTATGTCCATAAATTAAGGATAATTCAGAATCACACAGAAATTGAACTCTAAAATAAAAAAGTTTCACCTGTAGAATTATCACACACATCTTGAAGAAGAATATGCAAATTACAGGAAACCACCAGATGGCGCGGATAGTACGTCACAATGACGAGTGTAAGAGAGGGGCATATAAGGAATGGTGGCAAAGAAGTAAAATTGTTCACAAGAGCTTTAAAACCCTTTCAGTGCAATAACCGCATAGTTATGGCACAAAAGAAGCATTTGGATGATTTTTGACGTGGTAGAATTATCGGACGACTGGAATGTGGACGTACCCAGCTGGAAGTATCCGAGGAACTTGGAATCGCCCACAGTGTCCTCTCCAGGCTTTGGCAACGATTCCAATGAATATGGAACCGATAATGGGAGAGATGTTACAGCACAGGTCGCCCCCGAGTTACAACGCCGAATGAGGACCGGTATTTGCAGTTACTGCCAAAAGAAACAGATGGAGCACAGCATCAGACCTGTCTCGTCAGCTCTCTTCAGCTACCGGTAAGACAGTTTCAAGGCGGACCGTGTACAGACGCTTAGGGCGCATTGGTCTATATGCTCGTAGGCCTGTCAGATGTGTTCCACTTACCGAAACTCACTGTCACCTGCAATTAACCTGGAGTAGAGAGCATGCATTGTGGACACCGCAACAGTGGTCTGGTGTGATGTTTTCCGACGAGTCTAGGTTTAGTTTGCAGTCAGATTCTCGCCGGACTTTCATATGGAGAGCACCAGGTACCCGTTACCACCAAGAGAACACCATTGAACGACACTGTTACGGTGGTCCAGGATGGCTCGTTTGGGGGAGGAATTATTCTTTGTTCCAGAACTGATCTGCATGTTCAGAGTGTAACGATGACAGGCCACATCTGTCGGGATTTCATTCTGGAACCACATGTACGTTTGTTTCGGGGCGCCATGGGTGCTTTCTGTTTATGGATGACAACGCCCGTCCTCACCGTGCAAACATTGTAGACGAATGCCTTCAATTGGAGGATATCACCTGTATGGATTGGCCAGCATACTCACCGGACTTGAATCAATAGATCATGTGGGATAGCTTGGCCGACGAATTGCAGCCCGTCAACCCCCTCCCACCTGTCAACCGGAACTTCGGAGGGCATTGCTTGATGGTGGTGTAATATTCCCCAGATCAGATTGATAATTTGATACTCAGCATGCCTAGGCGTTGTAAGGCCTGCTATTGCATCGTCGGGAGACATACTCCATATTAACCATCATACTAACCATGTTATACTGTTTTTTTTGTAAATATAGTTCTTTTTGAAATTTGCTCCAGGGAGTAAAAATCGCAATTTTATTAATTATGTCAAACACATAGCATCTCTTTGCTCTGTACCTTTTGTTTAATAAATAGACTTTACAAATAAGTCAAATTTGTTTTGCTTCTGTCTCTTTCTTTGCCTGAACTTCATTATCTAATTTATGGACATGAGTGTATTTACTGTGTACTCATACATTGTTTTCTGAAACAATGACGTGCATTGTCGGCAAATCCTTAAAGTCGGTAACTTATTTTTCTTCGGCTATTAGAGGTAATTAGTTTCAAATGATCGAGTTGTAAAATCAAGCATTGCTAATGTTCGAGATACAAAGGTCAATTTTTTCGAGTTACGGAGGGGAAAATGTATACCAAATAATGGCTTGTGGGGATTCACTAATTTATTTCGATATATAGAGGGGTGAAATGTCGAGTCATGGAAATTTTGGGGCTTGAAGGGAAGAACAAATTTTTTTTTCAGTTGTGGAGGTTTCCGACTTTGTCGAGTTCGACTTAAAGTTTTCTACTGTACTTTGATCTTGAGAATGGATTTAGAAGTATTTTTGAATTAAATTCAACGATTTTTATTGGACTATCTATAAAAATAGTTTTTGAATAAAAAATATTTTTACAATTTAAGAAATTAAGTATTTGGGTTTTTACTTAAAAGTCATTTCTTATACTCTAAATTTGCTTACATTTTATCCTATTAAAATAATAGTACCAAATTAACAAGTACTAAAATATTATAGCATAGCTTATTAGCATAAGGCAAGCAGAAGAAAAAGAATACGGCGTATTTGTAATATGTATTGTATTATTGTTTCTTAATAATAGAAATAGTTTGGCACAAAACCTTCTTTCATTGTTGATCTAAAATGTTTTTGTTTTAAAGTCTTGGTATGAGAAATCCCTCAACACCTTACTTGGTATGCTTCCTAAAACAATAACTATCTTTTCTAGTTGTTTTATTACATTTAAATAGCCTCATTAACTTTTAGTTTTAACAATAATTCTTAGAATGTCGGAAAAATAAAATTTATTTGCAAAAATGGAATCTTTTTGTGCCAACGGCCATACAATGTTGAATATACCGATTCTCGTTAGATCACCGAAGTCAAGCATCGTGGGCGCGGCCAGTACTTGGGTGGGCGACCACCTGGGAACACCGCGGTGCCGTTGGCATTCACAAATTTGGGACCTGAATGGCCGGGTGTCTGGTGCTCCGGTGCCACATGTTTGGGTTCGAGTCCGGCGGTGGCATGGATGTTTGTAGTGGTTCCGGAATCACTTTAAAGCGCAAGTCCCGGTCTCTTATGACTGTAAGAGCGTCACGGGCAGCAGTCAGGGCTTCTACCTACGGAGTGCTCCATCAGAACAGAAGCTGCACCCCTCTCCCCTCTTTCCGTGAGGACGCGACAACACCAACATGGAATCTTTAACCAAGCATTGAAATTATTTGAAATCTTTTACCAAGCCTTCAACAGTCATCAAGATCTAAATGAATCGAATAATTTTCAACTTATCGAGGTTCGACTTGAGAGGTTCTACTGTATTGTTTGCCTGTATCATTCGGTAACCAATAGCACCTGTATTTTTAGGAAGATCACCTGTTGAACAGGAAGAGGGAGTGGTACCATGGAGGCCGCCCTTAGTCAATGGGATGAAGGCGGATGCAGGGCGTCCTGGAAGTTGGAGAAAAACGGAACAAGCCAGGACCAGCCTCCAGATTCGTTGCAGCCTCCGCCACGTTTCCCAATGTGCAAGACGTTTGTATCTGGCTCTTATCCTCTTTCTACTTCAGTATTCTTTTTCAAATCATGTCATCTTCAATGGATTCCTGCACATTCGACATTGAGGGGTAACGAATGCGCTCACTCTTTAGCCAGGGACAATGAGTCAACCCAGGACTACCATCACACTTGCACTAATTCATGTAAAACTTAATCATAATAGTGGGGTAAAAATTGTTTGCCTAAAGTTTAAGCGTAATTCTTACTACAAGTGTTCTTTCACGTAAATTAATAGAAAAATTACTTCTAACAAAAACATTCGATTTAAATCAGTGATTAAATATATTTAATGAAAATCTTAAAATCATTTAAGGTCAGCCGCATCATGAATCATTAGGAATTTGATTATCTTCAAACTCTGAAATAAAAAATTTCTTATAAATATATTACATAAGCATATCTATTGGTAAATATCTTATGTCAACTTTATTTGCTTAGCTAAGCAAGCAAACGCGAAGATAAATAATAATCAAATTATCCTATACCACATTTTTCCTAATCATACTATACTTATGTCCATAAATTAAGGATAATTCAGAATCACACAGAAATTGAACTCTAAAATAAAGTTTCACCTGTAGAATTATCACACACACATCTTGAAGAAGAATATGCAAATTACAGGGAACCACCAGATGGCGCGGATAGTACGTCACAATGACGAGTGTAAGAGAGTATATAAGGAATGGTGGCAAAAGAAATAAAATTGTTCACAAGAGCTTTAAAAAGCCTTTCAGTGCAATAACCGCATAGTTATGGCACAAAGGAAACATTGGATGATTTTTACGTGGTAGAATTATCGGACGACTGGAATGTGGACGTACCCAGCTGGAAGTATCCGAGGAACTTGGAATCGCCCACAGTGTCATCTCAGGCTTTGGCAACGATTCCAATGAATATGGAACCGATAATGGGAGATGTTACAGCACAGGTCACCCCGAGTTACAACGCCGAATGAGGACCGGTATTTGCAGTTACTGCCAAAAGAAACAGATGGAGCATCAGGCATCAGACCTGTCTCGTCAGCTCTCTTCAGCTACCGGTAAGACAGTTTCAAGGCGGACCGTGTACAGACGCTTAGGGCGCATTGGTCTATATGCTCGTAGGCCTGTCAGATGTGTTCCACTTACCGAAACTCACTGTCACCTGCAATTAACCTGGAGTAGAGAGCATGCATTGTGGACACCGCAACAGTGGTCTGGTGTGATGTTTTCCGACGAGTCTAGGTTTGGTTTGCAGTCAGATTCTCGCCGGACTTTCATATGGAGAGCACCAGGTACCCGTTACCCCAGAGAACACCATTGAACGACACTGTTACGGTGGTCAAGGATGGCTCATTTGAGAGGGAGTATTCTTGGTTCCAGAACTGATCTG